>SNQN01006997.1:1606-19472 GCA_008642245.1 Bassia scoparia
TTTCCCATGCTTTGAAGGTCTTCCTATGGGATCACAACCCATTCTTCTTTTCTTCATCCCACTGAATTTTATGTAAGCTTGATATCATTGTCACGGAGTGATGTTTCCTCCAACATTTATCCTATTTTTCACTTGGATCCGTGGTCACCGACATACCTAATTGGTCCTCAAGTTATCCACTTACAGCTTGATATGCTGGGCCTTGAATTCTCCATCACCCTTATTTCCCTCATAATCTGATTCATTACAATGTCCTTAGTGAGTATGCCACCATTTGCGTATTCCAAGTTAAGTAGCCTCTTTTTGTGGAAGGTGCCATAGCTCTTTTCCTGTCTCTTCATAACTAATTTCCATAGACCAAGAGAGTAAAAAATAATAAAAATTCAAGATGAACAATAAGACTAGAACCAAAATTAAATAATCCAAAATATAGTACATGCTTACCATTTAATAATTTTTTATAATTAGTTTAACAACTAAACCTAAGTAGTCAATGTTCTTCGTGCCAAACTCTTGAAACATCTCCATTAGCAATATCATCTCTAAATTTGTTCCACTCATTTGTGCTCGAGTGCTTAATATGTATTCTTCTTCTTCAAGTTCCTCTATTATCTATTCCTCTTCCATATGTAGCAATTCTGTCTACCTCCTTGCATTATGACATCGTTTCCCCATATTTATCATCCCTTAGAAAATTATGTAGGAATAAAACAAGCTGTTTGATATTCTTATTTTGAGTTCTTCTTTGGAAAAAAACTATATTTCTTAAAATACTCCAATGCTTCTTTAACAATCCAAATGCTCTTTCGATAGTTGTTTTCGAGCCAAGAATGAATGTCATAGGTTAAAAAGCTCTTTTCATTTTGTAGGAGTATTCCCTCTCCACAGATTTACAATGGTATCTAGACCTTTGTATGGAGCTAGAAAACCTTACCGAATTTTGAATATCCTAAATCAACAAGGAGATACTTATTGCTCATTATAAATTAACATTTTAATTATACATTCCAAGCCCAGATACCTAATGTAATATATAAGAAAAACTATATATGTTTATTCTTACTTTTCGGTACTTTGAGACCATTAGCCTACGAAGCTCATCACGAAGTACACGAAAATATCCGAGGCTGAATCCTTCCCCCAAACCCGGGAAGCACATACATGAATCGAAGATTGATCACAAGTGGCTAGTACATTGGTGCTAAGGTTCCCTTTTTCCGTTCCCCAGATAGCAGAGGTCGATCCTCAATAGGCACAGTCATATCAAAATGTTGTTCCATCAAGAGCTCCAATAACACCCTCAACCACTCTCCATTTATTATCATTAGCATAACTAAGTAAGGGATTGTGGTCAGCTTGTTTTATGTAATATTTGCCTAACTTTGAGCATGGATGCAAAGAACTACAGAAATGGCGGCTTATGGTCTCTCCAGATCGTGCAAAAAAGGGCTTGCATTGTCCTATTTTTCAAATCGTGGGCAAGGGTATGAAGAAATAATGCCACACTTCTTGACCGTGACATTTCTCGTAGTCTTCAGCCCACCTTTAGTTTTGTAAGTACTTGGACATAACTTCCAAAAACGACGGTCTATATCAAGACGTAATTGCTCTCGACATATATATCCTATCGTTACTTTAAAGTTTTTATCCATGTGGCTCTTGTTAGCACCGTTCGCATTCATCCCATGTTACCTCCCTTAATTTATATTTTCTACCGTACCATGCTCCAACTAAACACAATAATGAAGTTAAAACACCATACAAACTCCATTTTCTTCAATTCATCATCCCTTGGATCGCTTTACGTGACACTTGTGTACTAAATTAACATCCTTGGACACTAATACATATGAATTAAATGCAAAAATAGGCACACTTGCTTAAACATTACAAACAATGATAGGCCAAAAAACCATATAAATAATGCCAAGTATGAGCCTAAACATGAAGTATAGTCTAATTAAGCAAATGAAAATATTTCATGCCCTACCAAATGAACCATAGTACGTTATAATTTTAAACAATTGGTGTTGCCAATTTGCAGGGTGACAAAATTTAAAATTTCAAGTATAATACAATACAAGTACACGTAATCTTTTGCAAAAAATAATTCAATAATAATTTTTGTTTAATTTAAAGGGTTCAAAAACAGGAAATGGCTTCCCCCTAAAATATTACACAAGGCAATAATCACCACAACAATCATGCATATATATATGTCACTACTACTCCCACTAATTCCCCTAAAAAACCTAACTTAACCCCTTTTTTTCTAATTTGTGTCAAAACTGAAGTTTCATTCTCTCAACATTCAATCACAATTTGCCCTTCAATATTCCAACTGCACTGTTCAAAACATAATCAAAGACAAACAACAAAGTGCCAATTCTAATATTCAACTGCACTGTTCAATATTCAAGCAGTTCACCTTTCTTGGGCATTTCATTTCAACAGTTGAGTGGTCAACAACAAAGTGCAAACTTACAACCTAGAATTACGACATACAACCAATGCATCATTGCAAATTCTAATATATGCGACATGATAAAATCTGAAACACACATAAATAAACATTCAACACATCAGAGGCATCTTGTTCATCAATAAGCATTTGTTGCCAATCATAAAGTGTTGTTAATAAACAATTAAAAAACTAACAAACGCTTTATACACAAGTAATAGCCATCGGTATGACATTGAAAAAGAAGAAGCACGAATGAAAAGTTATTTAAGAGTAGTATGAGCAACAGGAATGTATACCTTAATAGAAGAAACAATTCAAATGCAGTTACCTGCTTCAAGGGTGAGAACGAAGAAGATGAGATGTATGTGCTTCAATAGAGAACAGACCAAAGGAGTGCCTGTACTTGGGGAATGAAAAAAAGAAGGCCACGCTGACATGGGAGAACAACGAAGAAATGAAGTGCTAACCAAACCCTAGGAGAGAGAAAGCATGAACTAAGTAATCGGACATGAAGATAAAGGATTTGGGCTTTTTTTGGGTCATCATTGATTTGAAATGACATGTAAAATGGTTGGAATTCAATTACTAGAAAATTAGTACTGTTTTAAAATCTTGGATTGGGCCAAATCAAATCTCAAATTCAGGCCTCCCAAACAAGGTATTTGGGCCAAATCCAGAATTTTCAAATGAAATTCTAGATACCCAAACAAGCCATTATCATTACTTTCTGATCTTAAAGGCTTAGTTAAAGTTAATACATTTGGCTCACTCATTTATCTAGAAACTAGATTTCAGAATAATTGTGATGAATACCAATAAATGGATACATGCATGTAACATAAGAACTTTGCAAGCAAGATCTAACAAAAACTATATGCTTTCCAATTTTGTCAACTTTTAGTCAACAAAGTAAGCTATCTGCCCTTGTACATTTAGACACGTTAACTTTCTCTAATATTTGAAAAAAATTACCACCTTTGTACTCTTAACAATAAGCTCATTGAAGTTCTTCTTCCCTTTGTACTTTTAGCATTTTCAATCAATAAAACAAAGCACCAAAATTATTTTTCGGGATTCTCTAATTCAACAGCTCAATTATGGGTGGCTCGTGTTGCAAGATGTGTGTGCGTACATTTTATAGGCCATGGTGAGATGTAAATGTTGTGAGTTTTCCCATAAGTTTTATATTTCGCACTGGCTCAAATGATGGCACATGAGGTTGTTTGACATTCTTACTGGGCATCAATTTCAAAAATTACTACCAGCCAAATAGATGAAAATGAAGTCTTTCTCAAGTGAGACTATTAGCCCTTCTCTGTATCGGAAAAAAACTATCTGTAGTAAATCTATTTCAAATTATATGTATCTCTAGAAAACTTTGTTGTGAGGTGTTAGTATTTTGCTGGTCATCAGTGTATCAGATAATTATGTTTGTAGACATTTGAGAAAGCTGCCCATGATGTACCTCTTAATTGAGTTGCAAGGGATATTGTTGCCTTATAGTTTCTCTGATTATGATTTATTAAGCAACCTTTAATCTTACCAAGTATCAACTTAAGATTGAAAAGTTTATTTAATAGATTATAATAAAGGTTACCAACCACTGGCTTCTTTGGGTAGATTTATTCTCACTCCTATATAAGTATAATGTAAAGGTGTCAACCTTAATTCGTGCTTATGTCTATTGACCCTCGGACAACATTAATACAAAGGTTATATTTTGAGTTCATGTACTAGGCACCGGTCTCGCATATGGCAGTTCTATGCTCGGACTACCATAAGGGGATACTACCTTGTTGCATGTGTTATTGATCGCAGGCTAAGCAAGTCCTATTCCGCCATATGCGCCGTGTGTGCACGTGTTACTGATGCGTGTGCATAAGAAGTATCTAGCCATACATCGCTAATTGCTAGCGGTGGAAAACTGGACCAAGCTCTACTTTTAGGCATGTACATCTTTTGACTTAACCCAGCCGACCATCAGTGCTCCTAGAACTGGACCCTAGGTGGGTTTTGAAACTCTATCAATCATGTTGTGGTACTTTGAAGTGCATATGTACTTAGGACTCTTAGCCTTGTACGTATAGATCATGACCGTCCCTTTAGTTAGACATAGGATTCAACATACATGTCATATTATACCATCACTTTGTAAAAGGTCATTCTTTTCCCAAAAAAAAAAACAAAAAAATAATAATAAAAAGGGGAAAAGGCATGGAACCATGCATTAATGTAGTTTTGCTTAGGTTCAGCATATAGGAAGACAGTCATCGTTAGGTCATGCATGAGTTCTTGAGTCAAGGTGAAGCATCCAATTATCTGTAGTCTTGATTACCTTGCAGAATCTCAACATTGAGGCCCCCCGTTGGACTCGCAAGGCTAATCAAGCTAGTTCGAGAGGCAAGTCAGTCACTCCACCATCCCATCTCAATCATTCACAGAACGAGCCGAGCACGTTAGTAAGATGGATGAGCTCGCGACATCGTTGGCAAACTTAGCCAAATGGTGGAAAATCTCGCCGCCAACTCTTCTTCTGCCGCCATGGCTAAGAACATGGAGAAAATGTTCAAAGGCACTTGATGGGCGACTTACTATGAATAACACTGAGAATGAGATTCCCCGCGCCAAACTCCTTGACAAGTCCGCCAATATCTCCCTTCAATCAAGCCTACTGACGATCCTCGTTTCCAATCTAAGGCCTTTAGGCCACCCCTGTCTCTCAAGCGGGGTCGATTCTGCCTTCTACACCGAAGGTCTTATCCACTCTCGCTTTGCACCCGTGCTGTCAGAAATGGTTTTTCTCCTGTCTTGAGAAGGAGGACTGAAACCTTGGGAAGATGTCTGCCCTTGCATTTTTATGACTCGTTACCAAGGGGAATATTCAAACTCAAACCTCTTCTCGTGAACTTTGAATTCTGAACAAGGCGAGGAAAGAGGGATTACTGCACCTCTCAGATGGAAAGAAGCTGCTGCACAAACTGGTCATACTCCTCCTGAAGTTGAAATGGTGGAAATTTCTATATCAAACTTAAACCAAGATACAAAAAACCATCTTCGCTATTTGGGCCTAGATACTTTCGATAAGTCTACCACATTGGTATGCCTGAGGGATGGACTTATTGAAAGGAAAAACAGCTCTAAACAAACAAAACCCAAGATGGAACAATCAAACAAGAGACAATTCGGGTCTTCAAACAATGTTTCTGCACTGCAAGCTACCTCTGGTTTTCCCAAGAATCAAGGTTATATCGTCCTAGGCGGAATATTTCTCATTGGGCATGACTTATACTCAAGCACTTGAGCGACTTCAAAACAAAGGGAAAGATTACACCTTATTGGACCCACTCCAGATCCTCTAGAGGATAAAAAGAGTAGGAATTAGAATCCAACGCCATATTGCAAATACCATCAAGCAGAGGCCACACAACTGAGGACTTTTTAAGCTAAAGATGTGATCCAAGACATGGTAGAAGATGGAAGCGTCCCACTTCCGCCAGGTGCAAAAAAGCCGAACATCACATCCAACCCCCTTACTTACTCTCATGATTTTTGTGATGAAGGCAAAACTTTGACCTACTATCCTCATCTGTCCAGTGGAGCATCACACATAACAGACGTGCACACACACACACACACAACACAAGTGACACTGACATTTCGTTAATGGCTTATAGCACAACCGATGCACGACGACTACTATGAAGGCGTCAGCTCGCGACCTTATTTCAAGCCGCCGATATGCACTGGAGAAGAATCTATTGAAGAGAGTGCAAGAATTTCAGCGGACCAACGATAATCCTCAAGGCACCAGATGATGTGCATGTTACTCACGAGGGAGGGGCGTTGTTTCCTAACGCCACCTCCGCGATATGACACTGCTACTACTCAAATCATCCCACGCAAGATGAGAATCCAATCATCAAGCAACTCTTAAGAAAACCAAAGCAATTTGAACGTTGGCAATTGATTGTCACCTCGTTAGAGTACCGTGAGGCTCTCCTCCAAGCTCTTCACTGAGATCAATGTCTCGTGCGGAGACAAACCCCAGAGGGGTTGGTTAATTTCGATAACCAACCACGCGTGTGCGTGCGAGCCACTTACATTAGTTTTTCTCCGACGATGACCGTACCTCCTGAGGGCCCCACACACTAAGGCCCTTCACCTCCACTGTGGTGTGTGGCAGAATCAACATCCCATACTTTGGTAGACATGGATCTTGCCATCAATGTTGCCCTTAAGGACTGCTCAAAGCCTTGGTAATCGGCAATAGATGATCTTCAAGCAAACTCAACTATTTCGTGCTTATGATAATTCAAGGAGAGCAAGCTCTCGGAGTCATATGGCTCAACATTGCTGCTGGACCAATCGAAAAAAGGGTGAAGTTCCATGTACATGACGTTAAAACTTTCATTCCAATCTGCCTGCTTGGCCCCCGTTGGCTGCGCATGAACTAGGCGTCGTCGCCTCATCTACCATCAAAAAGTCAAATTCTTATTTCATGGCGCTCCGGTTAACTATCGATGCATCCTTCCCATATGAAATCCAAGCAATAGGGAAGTCCACATTGCAAGTTCCAACATGACATGAAGCATGAGGAACTTTGGGGGGTTCTTCAACTGCTGTGATTGAAGAATCCCCTTATGAGCCAATATCACCATCCATGCTTATACTCAAGAAACAGGGCTACTCCCGGGAATGGGCCTAGATCCAAACACGGAGCATTCTGCATTCTCTCTTCGATCTACCGCCAAAAGAATGACAAGTTCGGGCTGGGGGATACTCTCCACCAAAAAGAGAATAAGGGATAGCACTGAAATACGCTTCCTTGAAGAAGAACGAGCTTAATAGTGGAACCACCACTCGCCCCTTTCGAGCTACTCTCAATGGCTACTTTGTGCGAGAGGACAGGGATTTTTCCGGAGCTTTGACTTCCTTGAACCTCTCCTAACTGCTGATGGCAACGAAGTATCCAGGACTCGAGGTCTTTCAAGACTGTGACTTCATCGAAGATAGGGTCAATGATCCTGTCAAAACCGCAAACCCCTATTGATGATTCACAATGGGCATGGGCCTCACTTTTGGCATGGGAATAAGAATAAGAGAAGGAAAGCTACCGTTTCAAGAGGTGTGAGCTACGAGTCCTTCGACCCAACTAAGGCTGATTAACTTCCTGGCAACAAACATGGTTCGAGGATGGCGCAAAACTTTTGAAGATCACTTGCACTAGATGCCGCCAAGTTCCAATTTCACTGCTGGGGAGAGGACCAATGTTTGAAGAATCTAAGTCTGCAGGAAGTTTCTGAGTCTGAGTCCAGTCCTAAGTTTAGGGAGTCTGTGTTTAGCATGAGGTCAAGGACGGTCATGTTGGACCAAATAAACCTGTTTTTGGAGTCTGATAATGTTCTCTCGCCTCTTCTGAGGCTTTTGCTTTCGATGTTAAGATTTCTGAATTCAATAAGACTATTCCTTTTTGCTTACTTCTGGTCTTCTCCTCCTCCCTTGATTTACTTCTTAATTCTGACGCTTCTAAAAATGAACAAAACGATGATGAACTCATAAAAGCAATGGAAGAACATAAGCAAAGAAAACCCCATCATTGAACACACTGAAGAAATCAACATTTCTAGCAATGATGAACCACAAATATAAGATAGGTCTCATCCTTACTGTAGAAGAAGGGCACAGTTAGCCAGGACTCTCAAAGAATACAAAGATGTGTTTGCATGGTCTTACAGAGACATTGCCAGGGATCGTCCAGACGATTGCTGAACATACCATACCATTAGCTTGCAGGCGGGCAAAAAACCTGTCAAGCAAAAATGAAGAATGAAACCTGATATAGCACTCAAGATTGAAGAAAGAGGTAATCAAGCAGTTAGAGGCAGTTTCATTAAGACGTGCATTACCAGATGCATTGCCAATGTGGTCCCAGTCCATGAAGAAGGATGGAAGAGTCCGAATGTTGTCAATTTCCGCACCTCAATAAAGCAAGACCCAAAGGATGGATTATCTTTGACCACAAACATTACGACATCATATCGTGTCCATATCCACGAAAACACCGCAAATACGAATCAGACCATCTGTTATCCTTCTAGCATGGGATATGCGCGGGATATAATCAAAAAAAGATGGCATGGAGAAGACAACCTTCATCACTCCATGGCGAAACTATTGCTACACAGTCATGCCGTTCGGCCTTGAAAAACGCTGGGAGCCACCCTACCAACTCGCTACCTCAACTACCCTTCGCATGACATGATGCAATAACGGAAGTGGAAAGTATGATGTCTTGATTGACATCGATAGTGAAGGCCAAAAGAACGAATAAGGATGCACAACGTTGTCTTAGAAATCTTCGAGAGGCTTCGCAAAATACAAGATGAGACTCAACTCCACAAAAAACTGTGCATTTGCAATTACTTCTGGAAAGGCTTCCTGGCTATGTCGAATTAGCAGCCGGGCATCGAAACGACCCTTCAAAAATCAAAGCATTAATGTCCCTCAAACCACCTTCAAACGGAAAAGGAGATCCGAGGATTTTTAGGACGGTCTTCAAATACATCAGCAGGTTCATCTCCAAACTCACTATGGTCTGTGTGAACCCATCTTTCGCCGTAAGCTTAAGAAGGACATGAACCAAGACTTGGGACGATGAATCGTCAACAGGCTTTGACAAGGGTGAAAGAAGTACCTCCCAACCCTCCCAGTTCATCTTACCACCAGTTCCGGCTACCACTACGGCTCTACCTTAATTGTCACTCAAAACAGCTGTTGAGCACAATGCTTGCTCAAGAAAGCCAACGGGAAGAAAAGCCATATATTACTTGAGCAAAAGTTTCTCAAATTATGAGACGAGGTATTCCCAATACAGAAAAGCTTTGCCTCTCATTGGTTGGGCAATCCAAAAACTGCCGGCACTTCTTCTTACCCACACAGTCCAACATTTGTCTCCGAAGCTGATCCGTGGAAAGTATCTCCTGGAAAAAACCTGCTATACAGTGGCGACCTATCAAGATGCGGTGTAGCTTTCCGAATTCGATCTCAAATATGTATCCCCAAAAGCCATCAAGGGAACATTTTCATGAATTTAGCCAATTCGCCCGGAGTAGCAGAGCCAAAGGACTTTGAATTCCCCGACGAAGATCTATTGATGACTGAAGACGGGGCTTTGGGTTTATTACTATGATGGATCTTCAAACCAAAAAAGGATTGCGGTGTGGGCATTACTTCTGGATAATCCCAGAAAAGAAGGAGCACACGCCGATTTCCGGTAAACTAGACTTCAATGTCACCAAACAACGTCATGCCAGAAATGAAGGCCTGCATAATTGGGTTAGGAATCAAGCCATGGCGCTCGGAGTGAGAACGTTTGAGGGTTATATTGGCGACTCTTCCTGATCATCAATCAAATCTCTGGGAAATGAAAGTCAGAAGTGAGAGTTTGGCCCTTTGATCAAGCACATCTAGAGACAATTGCCCCGACATTATCCAAGAGATAGAGTATACCTACCTCCGCCGTGCGACAACCAATTTGCAGACGTTGGGCTCTAAACTAGCCTAAATGATTAGATTCCCACAACTCATTACCCATATGCCACTAGTCATCAAAAGGCGGCAAAGCCCCATCTTCAGTCAATGCCTTAGAGGATGAAGAGCAAGACCATTCGTCAAGTAAGGAAATGGAGCCTTTGGTATTCCACACATCTTAAAGTTCTTACAAAGCGGTGAAATACCCTCCCAGGCCTCGAAGAAAGCACAACAGCCCTGAGGCGATTGGCATCAAAACTAGTGGCTACACAAAGGGGAGTTGCACAAAAAAGGGTTACACCTGCCAAAAGAATGCCAACCGCAGCATTGTACCTCCATCGCCTACTATATACCTTTCACTTCCCCTTGGCCATTTTCCACATTGGGGCATCACATATCCTGCCGATAAGCATTTACCCCTCCCAGCACACGACGTGACGCGTGTCATTTGGTGGGCATAGAATTCAATCTCATATAGTCGCCATTCAGAACTATTCACCCAAATGGGCGCTTGGACTACTATGCACCCTCGGCTAAGCGACCCTTCAAGCTAAAAACATGTGGCAAAGTTCATTGAGACAAATATTGTTTGTCACTTTGGAGTGCCACATGAAATTATTAGCGACAACGGAACACATTTCCAGAAAGAGTGCTGCTGATTTGATGCTAATACAAAATTCAAGCACCATCGCGTCTCCCCGTATCGCCGCCAAACCAACGGAGCTGAGAGGTAGCAAAACAAAAATGTAAAGACGATCATCGCCAAAAATGACTGAAACTTATAAGGGATTGCCTCACAAGCTCCATTTGCTCTTTGGGGATATCGAACTTCATACGACCTCCACGGGATACACCCCTTACTCACTGTTTATTAGAACAGAAGCAGTTCAACCAATTGAATTGGAGTTCCATCGCTCCGCCATTCTGATCGAAAGCAAAGTCCCGAAGCCGAGTGGGCCCGTGCTAGATATGAGAACTCACACTTTTAGAGGAATCTCCTGCCGCCTTAACAATGTGCAAATATATCAAAAAAGGATCACAAGGCATTTCAACAAAAGGTGTTAAGTCTCGTAACATCAAGGAAGGTGACTTGGTACACGAGATGTTAAGGCATTGAGGAAAAATGTTTTTAGACCCCTCGTGGCAAGTTCCGCCCATTGGGCAGGTCTCCTACATAGTCAAGAACATCTTAATCTGGAGGGCCGTTGAGTTGAATAGATATGACATGGCGACGAGTTTGCAAGCCTTATTCAACATGGGACCAATTAAAAAATATTACATTTAAACTCCACAAAAAAGCCTTAGGAACCTACCTTGTCACCTCAACCATATGAACTACGAAGAGGCCTGATTCCACATTGGATAGATGCCCTCTTCGCTGTGGAGGGACTGGGGAGGCGACCATCTTCAACCATGTCTTGAATCCTATGCTTCAAAACGATGCAATTCCAGTGTTGATGGCCCCTTCCTTGGTGGAACTTGCAATAGGCATTTGGGATTCCAATTCTTAGATTTCTTATCATCCTGAAAGATCTGGAGTGGGTAACCAATAGGAGCAAGTGCCCTTTTGCCAGTTAAATCTATCAAAAGGCCATGCTTATAAGTCATTGCCAATTGGCAAAAAATGCCCTTTGTGGCTCCTCTTAGGGCCTGTTGCTGAAAAGCCGGGATGTTAGAAGAGTTCATGGTAATGGGCTGACTTATTAGTGTGGAAAAGAGGAAGGCCACCTCTTGTTAAAGCCCCACCGTTACCTTTAGACTTCTGTGCTTGAACATCTTCCTCACTACTAGGAGGCTAACTAGTAGACCCAGTAAATGATCAATGGGGTTGAAAACCTGAGTGGGCTCTCGATACTTGCGGCTGAAGTTCTTGATGACATGCGAAACTTTGATTTGCTCATTCGGTCGATTGGTCATTTGAGCGGCTTTCTCCTTCCATCTATTAAGAAAAGTAGAGAATTTTTCTCTTCACCTTGCTTTGTGGCCTCTAGTTCACGAGACGACAGGAAGCTGGAATTGTTACCGTTACTGCTTTTAGCGAACTCGAGTTTGATATATTCCCAATCATCTACTTGCTTGATTCAGGGGTCTTGAACCACCTGGATGGATGGGTGTCCAATAGTTAAAGGACACCGAATGCGGAATAACTCTTTGCCTATTTCTTTAAGGACCATGAGATTATTGGAAAGTGCGGATGGTGGCCTTTCTAGGTCTTCAGTTCCCTTGAACTTGGCAAAATCAGTGATGACAAAACTTCTTTAGGAGTGGCCCTTAATCTCATAATCAGCAAACACGAGGGCCTTGAACTGAGTTTTCGGACATTCTCTTGACCAACTCTTCTATTGCCCACCCCTTTTTCCGTCTCAGTCTTTCGGAGGAGGGAGTGGTGTCTGAGCATCGTCCCTCTTCCTCTCGTCAGACACTGAGAGGTTTTTCCTAGGTCCTCTTTCCCTTAACTCCCCAATGCTCTTTTCTTGGGCATCAAGCGAGAATTCACAGATCGAGCTTTTCTAAGAATAGCATTAAAGATTGTTCGTATATTTGCATGGAAACGTTGGTGATCAGGAGCGCATCGGGTTTTGGCTTCGTTACTCTTCTAGGCCCCAGAGACAAGTTGCGAGTCTTTGCTATCTTTCTTGAAATCAAGAAATTACATTTAGAACCCGGAAACAAAAGATTGGTCTTACTTGAAAACTCTTAAGAAACGAACCTAACCTCAGTCTAAGGTTCTGGACTTAAGGAATTGAACTCGAAACTTGACTTGAATAGGCTAGACCTAAATCTGATTTAAGGTGCTAGACTCAGAGAAAGATCAAAAACCTAAGGATGGGCCTATTTCAGAATTAAGGACCTCTTAGACCTACGAGCCATTTGAAATTGAATGGGGCCTAGCCTTGAATCAAAGTTCCTAGGGTGAGTCTCATGATCGAACCCTAGTTCCAGTTTTAAGGTTCTTGAGTTGAAAATGAATTTAACTAATTCAGATTTAAGGTTTTCTTTGAATGGAATTGAATTGAACCTAATTCAGGTTTAAGTTCAAAGTCGATCTAAGTCAGACTTAAGATTCTTGGATTTAGATCGAATTGAGTTTGGAAATTGCATTTTGAAATGGGCCTAATGATCGTCGAACTTCATGTCTTGACCATAGATTAAGGGACTGGGCCTAAGTTGGTGGCTAAAAATTTGGACTGAATGAAGGAGTCACAAGTTAACAAGCACATTGATTGAAAACATAAAATTCGATTTATTCACTTAAGGTAAGGATCTAAGTGAACTACTAGTTCGGCTTGGTTAAGTCTGATAGTGTACCACGCCTAAGAGTAGAGCGGGCCAATTTCACCTACCACAAACATTGGTTGATGTATTGGCCGAGATACCCCTTATATACACGCATTCTTAGTAATACGTGCATACGCGCCTATGGGCGGATAGGACTACCTTTAAGCTCATGTGATCTCATTAACACATCAAACCAAGTAAATCTCCCCTAAGTATCTCGAGCATAGAACATGCCCATATTGAGACAAGGTGCCTAGACATGACCCTATTCGAAGGGTCACAGAGCAAAATTCAATTGATTATGAATATGCAACTCCGAGGACTTTTCAATCTTGATCCACTCACCAATTGTGTTATCCCCATTGAAGTCGCCAAAAACTGTAGGGCTTCGCCCCGCCTTAAAGGGCTTGTATCTCAGCTTCAGTGTTCATGGGAATTGAGCCATGGAATCGCATTGTGAAGGCATTTGGGTGTGTTGTCGAGTTGAGGGGATCACCACCGTGCCTATACAGGTTATTCGACGGAGCCCGAACATTGGTGTTCAAAACTAATGGCACACAAATAGGTCCACTAGAGCGCGACGATAGGCTGTGGGATTCCGAGACAGGGGACATCGACGGATTGAAATCTGTAAACCCAACTCCGTTCGCATGTTAGCGGCCTCTACTCGGGCTTCTACTTTGGCGATTCTAACCAACATCACATGCGCCATAACAATTTTGACATACACACTTCATAATCTCTCTCTGGTTCTTGAGATCGCACTACACCTAATATTAACTAGGTAGGTTTGCTATCTATGTACAAACAATGACTTCTACCATGGATAAGGCGATCACTTGATTGTTAGTCAATATTAATAAGGTGCCTATAAAACCGGGTCTATCGTCATGATTATCTGACTTAATGTGAACCAAGTGAAGCAGTGTGAATTCCCTCGGATCGCTTCTGCATTAAGCAATATGTAAAAGTGTATCATTGGAGTGAGTGAGTGAGAACGAATTATGGTCTCTCAATTAACCAGCCTGAGAAATAGATAATACTCTTATCACCACAAGAGCAGAGCACATATATTGGACACATCATACTCTAGCACTATTATACGGTGCAACAGTGACCCTCCTCACCTTGTCACTTGCACCAGTGTGGCAAATTATTGGTTATTTAAATCGAATAAAATGATTCCGTTAAACGACTGGCTATTACACACAAAAGATGAACAAATAGTTAATGACTTAGCAACAATAAAAATAACAATGAAAATAAAAGGAACAATGAAATGTCAAACGTGGAAAGTAACATAACCCTATGTGATTACACTGAAACAAATAAAAAGGTGGTTCTACATTGTGTTTGATTTAATTGAAACTCGCCATAATTAATTAGTCAAATTAAAAGTTACAAAAGGAATTAGAGTCAAAAAAAGATGTTTTAGTGCGAGTAATCTCAGAGTTATATCCTTGATTTTGATTGTTGAATCGAAAGAGAATCGCATGCTTAGAACTCAAGAACGAATTTTTAGAGTGTGAGAGAGTGAATCGCAAGTTAGACGATTGGGGAAGATTGAATAGTACGTGCCTTTTCGCGAATGAGGCAAGCAACATATTTATAAGCGCGAGAGGCAGCGAGGAGGGGAATAACCCTGCGTAATACCACAGGGTTATTCTCCACGTATTTTTTGATTTTTAATCCGATTCCATTTTCCATAATACGTAATTTGCCTTATTCGACGCCCTTGACACCCTTGCTCTCCAAAGCAAAGGAGTTCTAGAGTGTAAGTCTAAGAAGGTTTCACGTATATTTCCGCTTGCCTACCGGGCCACTGATTCCTGATCTCATCCACTTCACTACAGTTGACTCATAACCCCTGGGGTAGACCCAGCCTGTGGCGAACCAGGCACATATGCTTAATCATCGTTTTTCTATTATGGCTCCACATGGCATCAGCGCATCCCAAAAATCCTACGGATACCCCGCCCGATACACCTCGATCATCCGAGCCCCTATAGCTAAACTCACATCTCATTCGCGAGCATCGGCAGTTGCTCTTGTAACGTAGAAAATATCTCTCGTTGCGAGACTGCCCATACCGAGTTTTGCTCGCTCGCCACTTGTCTTGCCAATTCTTACCGGTGCTCACAACTAGTGGTGGACACTGCCAGTGGTGGCCCATTTTTTGTAACTAACTAAGCATTACGCTTCTCTGCTGCGCCTATACAAAAACATCTACTATAAAATCATAGAATAGCGAGAGTGACATAGAATCAACATCTATTTCACACACAAAAATAATTCGGTAAAATCACTTTAAAGCTGCAAGCCCTCAGGAAAAAATGTGAAGAGGCAATATACAATTATTTAAAAAATCCTCATACATCAAATATAAGAAAATAATTAAAATAAATAAACAGGAAATCTATTCTTCTGGCGCGCGCGCGTGGTGTGTTTGTCCTTGGACTACCATCCTCTTCATCCGAGAGCCGACATTGAGTGACCTCAGCTGCCGACAAATTCCAAGCATCGTTCCGGAGTCTTCCCAAGCACTCTTTTCTGCAGTCCGAAAACAATCGTGAACGCGGTATGTTTCACTTCTCCGAGCGTGGATTACTCATGGTGACAAGACACATTACGAGGTGCTCTCTCCCTTCTCGCTTTGACATCACCTGAGAGTTCTAATCCATACCCGCGACTAGCGCGAATAGGTTCTCATAGATCACTCCGCTGTTTACTTCATTCCCTTCATTATTGTAACCTTGCCCAAATAGCCTTGCTTGCTTTCTGGACTATGGTACTAGTCATCCAATTTGTTTCTGAAGACCCATTTCGTACCAATGACTGACCTTTCCTTAGGTCTAGGTACAAGATGCCAAACTTCATTTCTTTGAAACTGATTTAACTCATCTTGAATTGCTAGTACCCAATCAGTATCAGTTAAGGCCATTTTATAGTCAGTTGGCTCTACACTAGACAGGAATGAATAGAAAGCACAAAAGTTTTGGTAAACACTTCTTCTTGTTTGAATCCCTTTATAAATGTTGCTAATGATTTGATTAGGGGGATGAGAAGAACTGTAATTTAAACTTTTCATAGAAAAATCATTTTGTACTTTCTCATTTGTTTGGGAACCAGCAGGATCATGAATCTCTTCTTCTTCTGAGGAACCAGAAGGATTTTCATTCATGTTGTTTCCCCTTACCTCTCTTACCTAAAGTTCAGGAGTTGTTTCATTGTTATCTGTCTGATTGTCTGTTCCCCCTGAACTTCTTACCTATCCATTACTTGGGGAACCATCAGGTCCTGGTTCCCTATTGGTATCCTCTTCATCTTCTTCTCTAGGCTCTCCACCATCATTTTTTGGTGGACCAGTGGGCGAGCCTAAGTTAGCTTGCTCTTCATTTGGAGAACCAGCAGCATGGTTCACAGTGAACTCCAGGAGTCCAATAATCTCATCAGGCTTAATCTATGTAATCTCAGAAGACATGTTAAACTCATCAAAAATAACATGGACACTCTCCTCAACACACAAAGTCCTCTTGTTAAAGACTCTCTATGCTTTACTTTGAGAAGAATATCTGAGAAAGATTCCCTCATCACTCCTAGGGTCAAATTTATCCAGTTGGTTCTTCCCATTATTATGTACATAGCATTTGCATCGAAAGACACGAAAGTATACAATATTAGGTTTTCTGCCCTTTAGGAGTTCATAGGGAGTTTTCTTCAGTTTAGGTCTTATGAGTCCTATGTTTAGTATATAGCAAGCAGTGTCAACAGCTTCACCCCAGAAACTCTAAGGGAGACCACTTTCAATAAGCATTGTTTTGGCCATCTCCACAAAAGTTCTATTCTTTCTTTCAACAACACCATTTTGTAGAGGTGTTCTAGGGGTTGAGAAGTTGTGACTTATACCATGTTCCCTGCAATAACCAATAAAGTCAGCATTTTCAAATTCAATTCATGGTCTGATCTTACCGAGACCAGCTTGTGAGAAAGTTGGTTCTCCGCCTGTTTCACTAGAGTAACCCACTCATCGAATGTTTCATCTTTTGAGTGAAGCATTATCACACAAGTGTACCTAGAAAAATCATCAACAATAACATAGACATATATATGACCTCTTCGACTTTTAACTCTCATGGAATCACACAAGTCAATGTGTAAAAGTTCGAAGGGTCTGCTGGTACTCAAAACAGTTTTAGGCTTAAAAGAGATTTTGACTTATTTCCCTTTGACACATTCTGAACAAATTTTATCTGCCTCATACTTGATGTTAGGAAGACCTACCACCAAGTCTTGAGACTTAAGTTTATTCAATAATGTTAGGCTTGCATGTCCAAATCTCTGATGCCAAATCCATTGGTTATTAACTGAAATAGCTCTGAAACAGACAGACTTATCTTGAGGAATTTAATCCAGGAATGTAATGTAAACATCATGTCTCCTAGTTCCCTCACATATAAGTTCACCTATTTGTGAGTCGACTATGTGACATAGGTTGACTTGAAACTCAACTCTATTACCTTTGTCACACAGTTGTGAAATGCTCAAAAGATTATGTTGCAAGCCTTCAACATAATATACATCATCAATTGCATT
>SNQN01006998.1:0-19819 GCA_008642245.1 Bassia scoparia
AAAGAGAGAAGATTAAGATATTTATCCTAATATTCCGAATAATAACAAATATCCGTAACAACACTAACATATATTCTAACAAACTAATCTAAATCTACCATAATTCTAATCTAATCTACACCTAATTCGGACTTTAATCTAATAATTACAACCCGAGCTGTTTTTCCAGATTTTTCCAGATTAATCTTTCCAAGTCGAGATCCTTCTCTACAAATATGTAACAAAAATTGAAAAGCATTATCCTGAATATTTAACTAGTTTTATCTTCGCAAATCAATACGGATAATTTTCCCAGAATAGCCAATGAATCCTCATCAGAACTATAACTATCCCTAACCCAGTACTTCTCGACCTAGGAAGTCTTCGTTCTAAACCTATCTGATGTTGATACTTGTTCTAAGTCTCAATCGCTAGATCTAGAGACTTTTGTGACTAATCCAGATAAGCATTAACAGTTGGGCCCAACGATTGATTAACATAGATAACAATCTATAAATACTGAATTTGATAAAAAGCCAAGCCATGAATTGAATCAAACAATATAATATCATATTGCTATAGATCCCCATCGCCCTAGAAATTTGAACTACTACGCTCATATTGAATTAAACATGATGATTTGCGATTGGGAAAGACATAAGTAAAGAATCAGAGCAATTCAAAAAATAATAACCAACTAAAAACAATTAAAAGCAATAACAAAAGCATAAATTGAAAGCAATAAGAAAACGAATTAAAGAAAAGAACTAACTATACGAAAAGAATGATTGTCAAATTGATGAAGGATATGAAATTGCTCAGTCTCCAACAGCCAATAGTAGGGTCCACATACGTAATTAACGTTTTCACATATATTTCTGATAAAAATATGATAGAATAAAGATAAGTATAAAATTAGGATTATCCTCCCCTTAATACTCCTTGTTTGTTTTCTAAATTAAATCCAAGCTGCTTAATTACAAGATTGCCATCCTAATTAATTACAACTAAACTGAATCAAGAACCCAAAACCGGATCTGAACCGATCGGTTTGGGCTCGYATTTCCATGCTCAGCCCAATTCCGCTCGATCCAAGGCTCGTGCTACAACCGTGAAGCTCCGTAGTGATCCCAATCAYCCCAAAATCGATCCAAAAGAATTGGAAAGATCCTGAAACTAATCAAAACACTAAACARACAATATTAGTAGCAACAAGGCCTTTAGGAGGCAAAAATCATCTAAAATAACATGAGAATGAGGGGGAAAATCATACAATAAATCAATACATCACAAAGGACTAAGGGCTAGAGTGCATTTGAGAAGGATTTAGAGGCATGGAAGGTGTCTTAGTATATTGAAAGAAGCCTTAGGAAGGTTAGAAGGCAAAATGGAAGCAGTTTCCAAAATAAAATTTTACCTACCTTCACTAYTTCTGATGTAACTTTCTATCTATAAATGATTGGGATGCGATGTTAATTGCACGGGAAACTATAGATCTAAGGCTTTCCAACGGTATATCACACGTTGTAATCGAAGATCTACGTCAAAATTTATGAGTGTTTTAAAATTGAAGTTTTGTGTAGTCCAGAAGTCGYAGCGACCTGCAGGGTGCTCCATGATTTCTAGTGGCTTAAGAGCGACATGAGGAGCGACCGCTCCTCCGAGGAGTGACCACTAGGATTTTACAAGTGAGCTTCGATTTTAATTCCCTTTTTCGGGCATTGTTTAGAGGGGGTATAAATACTCATTTTGAGAGCATTTTCACACACATTCTCATATTCTTAGTTTTAGATTTAGATTAGAATTAGCTTTTGGGTTTAGAGAGAGACAGAGAGAGAGAGAAAGATTAGCTTGTAATTGCATTTTTCATTCAATCAAACATTTCAATCAATCAAGTTCTTCATTTTGGTCATCAATCTTAACCTTCTCTTTTGTTTTCTTTTATTGTTTTCTTTTTTTGTTACTTGCTTTTGCTTAGAAATGCTAGTAGTTTTGTGTTTGCTTATTTCTTGTTAATCTTAGCTTAAAGCAACTTCTCAAGCATGATTAGTGTTAGATTGGTTCTTATTTCTTGTTTTATTGCTTTTCTAATCATGAATAGCGGGTAGTTTTGTTTTCTAGGGTTTATGTGATGAAACCCCCAAATTGATTTGGGGCTTTTGACTTGCTAGCTTAATGGAATAAGGGGAYAATAGTTAGGAATGTTGTGAAGCTTGGGATGAACTTTTGATCAAGGTTTGACTCCTTGTATTTGTGATCGCACTATACCTTGTCTATGGGTATTAGGAGATTTAATTTCACACCTCTAAATAAATGGAGGGAAAAAAAATTAGCGACCGAATAAATAATAAAATAAAGGAAAAATTAACAGGTATAATCCCACCTTTGGTGGGTCTTCCAAAAATAAACCCACCTTTGGATTATTTCGGAATAATCCCAACTTTGGGGTCAGTCTTCCAATTTCGCACCCGATTACCGGTTACTTGTTTGTACCGATTAAAGCTTAGTGTAATTTTTTGTTTTTTTTTTTTAAAAACCTCACAAACCTCTCTCCCTCCTCTTTCCTCTCCCGAAACCCCCTCTCTCTCATCCTCTACTATCTTCTCAGCTCTCTCTCTCCTCCTCTGTTCTCTTTGCTCTCTCTCTCTCTCTCCTTGATTTGGTTGGCGGCTAGTTGTGCGGATGGTTTTGGCGACTATGGTTGTTGTGCGGTGTTGGCTGATGTGGTGGTTGGTTGCAGTGGTGAGGGAGGGTTTTGTGGGGGAAGAGGCTGATTTCAATGGCGGGGGTTGATTGAAGGGTGGGGGCTAATTTGAAGGCGTTGGAGGGAGGTTACCGTGGGTGGGGGGTTGATTTTCGTGGTGGTGACTATATCGCGGGTTGGGGTGGGTGGTGGGGTTTCGTGGGGAGGTTACCGTGGGTGGGGGGTCGTGGGTACGAGTTTGAGGGTGGTGGTTTGGCCAATCGTGGGTGGTTTTGGTCGTTGAGGGTGAGGTTAGGGTTGAGGGTGTGTTGGTTGGTGGCGGTGAGGATAGTGACAGTGAGGGTTTGGTTGGTTGGTCGTGGATGGCTGGTTTTGGTTGGTCATGGATGCTGGTGGTGAGGTGGTGATGGCAGGTGGTGGTGTGAAGGTGGTGAGTGTGTGGTGGCTGGTGGCAGGTGGTGGAGTTTGGATTTAGGTGGTGGTAGGTGGGTACATGTGGAGGAAGCTGTGGTGGCTGTAGGTGAGGTGGCAAGTGGTGATAGTTGGTGGCAATGGTGAGGATGCAGGGTGGTGGTAGTTGGGTGGCTGTGGTGAGGTGACAGATGGAAGAGGGCGGTGGTAGGAGGCTGTTGTGGTGGGTGAGGGTGAGGGTAAGGTGAGAGAGATAAGTTGACTTAGATTTAATTATAATTAATTAAATTATAATTAATTGTGTTAATTTTAATTAGAGTCACTTAGAAATGACACGTGTCCAATTAACTTAATCAACAGGTCACCAATAGGTCCAATTGGTCTGGGTCAAAAATGGAAGGGAACCCAAAGTTCGAATTATTTCGAATAATTCAAGTTGAGTTTATTTTTGGAAGACCCACCAAAGGTGGATTAACCTGTTAATTTTTCCTAAAATAAATATCCTACTTCATCCGTTTTTTTTTATATGACCCGTTTTTAAAAACGGAAATTTAACAAAAGTTATGCTATAATCTCAACTTACTTTTTAATTTTCATGAGGTTCACAACATCTTTTCTCTACCTCTCTCATCATTGGGTCTCATATACTTATAAATTATTCATTATACTTATCTACTCACTTACATCCAACTTTTTCGTCAAAACCACAAAAACTTAAGTGAGACATTTAAAAAGGAGCTAGTATATATATCTTTTGAGTGGCGATGTTAA
Organism: Bassia scoparia; assembly: GCA_008642245.1. Classification (NCBI taxonomy): domain Eukaryota; kingdom Viridiplantae; phylum Streptophyta; class Magnoliopsida; order Caryophyllales; family Amaranthaceae; genus Bassia; species Bassia scoparia. The sequence goes on from SNQN01006998.1 coordinate 3,866, forward strand.
ATGATGAGTGTTAGATACAGAATCCAGGACTGTCACTGTCTCAGTGAGACACAAAGTAGCTAGTTTAGCAACAATCGCGGTGGTCAAGTTGAATATTTGTCTCGACCTTTAAACACCAAACCCTCGTCACAAGCAAAACTCAGTTAAACAAGCAAGTAGACTACACAACAAAAGTGCTTTCAACAAAAGATTCGGAAAAGCAAAACTCAGTTGTGGCTTGTCTTTGAACCATTCAAACATCCACCATCTTTATGCTTTTCAATTAAAAAAAAATAAAAAAAATCAAATAGAAGTCAAAGTCCAAAGTGTGTTGTACTGCCTGTTTGCGTTTGATTTTAATTTTGATGAAGTGATGGCAAATGCTGAACAAGAGTTAGAGAAAAGAAGCAAGTATTTGAGCAGTTTAATACAGAAGAAGAAATCAATTGAGCAAGAGCAGCATCATGAGCTGTTTAATGTTAGAATCAGAGCCTCTGACATGCCTATTCCCTTGCAAAATAAAGCATTTAAGTGTGCTAGAGATCTCCTTGACTCCATGCCCACTAAAAAACTTGACAGTAAACGCCTTGCTCTTGCTCTTAAGAAGGTATTTTTCTTTCTTTCATTTTTTAAATTGCTTTATTTTTTAGATCTGTGTTCTTATTTTTTAAATTTTGGTGTTTTAATATTCAGAATGAAATGTTGGGTTAATTCTAAAATTTGCGTCATTTTTGTTTGAACGCTGTCAGATTTGTGCTGTCAAACAATTGTTCTTCATGTGTTTATGGTTGTATTTTAGTAGCAAGTATAATATTTGGTTATAGTGCTTGGTGTAACAATAAATTACTCTTTTAGGTGCTTCAGATTCAAAATTGTATTCATATTCCATTCATGTTGGCTTCTTTGTTAAAGCAAGATTGACTCAATTACTTAAGAATCAACCTGGTGAATGGGAACAAAACCTGCTTACAGCTAATTAATATCATAYTTTGTTCACTTCCTCTATTACTCTAACGACTAAGTTAGGCACTGTTCTCYTTAACTTATTTAGATAAATTTCAGTAAAAAAAKCAAAAAAGTTCASTTRAGTAGTAATAAATTTGTTGATGTAAGGGTTTATATTGGAAGGTTATACTTTGTAATCTGTGATTAGTATTATTAATCAGCACATCTTTATCCGAATTAAGCACGTGGTCTGTGCAGGACGCTGCCTTGTGGTTTTTTTTCCAGCACTCTGGCAGCATAGTCACCTCTCACCTGTCAGGGGATTCCTTTCCCTTCTAAGGCTCGTTTGGGATTAGTTTTAAGGCTCGCTTGGGATTAGTTTGCCAATGCATACTTTATAGTCTGTACATTGAAGCTCTTTTCGGGCGAGTTATCTTAGAATTTCYCGTTGACATGTAGTGGGCAGCCTTTTTGATACAAAGGATGGAGTTTTTCCTTAAGATATTGTTTTAGTTATTCAACAGATTTCTCATAGAGTTCGCCTCTTTCAATGAATATATCTTTGAGGTTTTGGGAATGAGACTACTTTCATGTGAATGTGCAATGTTGGTGCAAATTATCCAAATTTCCTTTTTATCCAACCTTGTCTATTTTGCGGAGTTCCACTTAGGCTATGTTCAGTTCGTTAGAATTTTKCTGATTTGAATTTTTATTATTTAAACTTTTCTGAACTGAAATTTCAGCTTTTGGTCAAGGTGGAAATGATGGATTAATAAAATCTTAAGAGTTACCAGTCAAAGCAACTAGAATCAAAGGTCCATCTAAACAAACTGTCTCTTATTTGGCTATATTTTACGCATCAATAAGCAGAAGCTTCATTTAAGCTCGTGGTTAGTTACTTAGAATCTTTGATAATACCTACCCCTATCCCCATAATTATTTTACATCGTCAGTTCACCTGAAACAGCAATGATTCAATCCTGATTTCTGGCTACCCAAATAGAACATGAAGCTACATTCAGCTTAAATAAGTTAAGTTGAACTGAACATATCCTTAATTTGCTATATTTTAAAATTTCAGCTTTTGGTCAAGGTGGAAATGATGGATTAGTAAAATCTTAAGAATGAGCTACCAGTCAAAGCAACTAGATTCAAAGGTCCATCTAAACAGATTGTCTCTTATTTGGCTATGTTTTAGGCATCAATAAGCAGAAGCTTCATTTGAGCTCTTGGTTAGTTACTTAGAATCTTAGATAATACCTACCCCTATCCCCATCGATCAAATGTATTAGCAAACAATTATATCAAAAGCCACATTTTTCAATGTCTTCCTTTCAAATTAATTGTTATCATGCTTTACGTTAGTTCATGGGGGCTATTCTTTGATCCGCCAGTTATCTATAAATCTACACACTATTTTTTATTAAGGCTTCGTTTGGTAGAACGTAAAACATTTTCCATTAAAAGTGTTTTTTTWAATTTTTTTTTACATTATTTGGTAGTCAAAAGAGTGTAAAACCCTTCTGTATAGGAGTAAAATTTCCCTTACAATGATGYAAAATCATTTTCCCTCCAAAATGAAAGGGAAATTATTTTCCTTCAATCTMTTTTACACTCCTCTATCACTACCTCTCTGCATCCTTTTATTTTTCTTATTTCTATCACTTTTTTACATGCAACCAAATTGTTTTTCATTGAAAACTATTCTTAATGAAAATCATTTTGTATTGAAAATGTTTTACGRCCAACCAAACAGAGCCTAAGACATAAGTCATACTGACGAACTCAATTATTAGTGATTTAAATGTTCACGTATTTTTATATAAGCCCTTTAATTTTGATTTTTTTAATTAAATGTTTGGTTTCATTTTCTTTCTTCATAAGAAATATTTCATTTTTTTTTAATCACAATAAGGGACAAATGGAGTGGTAAGGTTGGATGGAAAAGATTTAACCATGAGTGAAAGCTTAAGTATCTTGGGTCAATTATCCAAAAGAATGGTGATATTGACGAAGATGTGACCCATAGGATTAAGTCAGGGTGGCTTAAATGGAGAGCGACTACGAGAGTGTTGTGCGATCGAAGCATCCCTCTAAAGCTAAAGGGAAAATTCTACTCCCTTCGTAACGAAAAACCTTCAACAGTTTCTATATTTGGGTGTAATAAAAAACTTTCAACAATTGTACAACTTTTCTCATTTGGTAATTTTTAAATACAAATATCTCACCTAACCCACAATTACCTTATTTTTTTGGGACCCTATACTAATATTCAATCTAAAGCACAATTGTACTATATTTTTTTGGGACCACTACACTAAAATCCTACCTAACCCACAATTATCTTATTTTACATTGGAAAGTGTGTTAATACAATTGTTGAAAGTTTTTCGTTATGAAGGGAGTACAAGATTGCTATAAGACCAGTATGGCTTATGGCTTATGGCTTATGGTACTGTATGTATGTTGGGCCTCCAAGAATGAGCATATTCAAAAGCTAGGGGTCACTGAGATGTGGGCACACCTTACGAGACCGTATAAGAAATGAAGTTACCAGATATTGCAAGCAAGTTAAAGAGTGGAAGAATGGGATTAGGGAGATTTTAAACGAGAAAGAGGGAGACAAAAAATGACATTGTGGGAAGGAGTTAGAAAGGACCTTAAACAATTGGATTTCCGTAGAGAGTGGAGGAGGAAAATCTATTTGGATGACCTCTCGGAATAATCACTTTTGGTTCATGTTAGCCGACCCCTCATATGGGATTAAAGCTTTGATTGATTGATTGTTATTAATACATAAGAAAAAGTATAATCATTTGAGATGTGGTTGATTCTTCTCAACTTGTATTTTTTTATGATCCAATGTTTATAATTTTCACAAATACATAATTACACATATTAATCTTTAAAGTTTTAACGCGTCATATGCGTAAAGTACAATTGTTGTTGTTACGAAGGGAGTAATTGTAAAAAAATTATGAAATTAGTTAACAACTTTATACTTGACAATGCGGGGCATCGTTGGGGCCAAACCACTGYTCTTTTCTTTTTAATTAGAAATCAAACTCTTCTGTCTTCCTTTCAAAATAATACTCCCTCCGTTTTTTTAGTTGTTTGAGTTTCCAATTTGACCAATCTAAAAATAATTTTTTACATTTTACCTATTTTATTTACTCTAACATTAATGAATTACTCTTTTCTAAATTCAACCTTTATAATTTCACCCAATTTATTTATCCAAAATTATTTTATTCTAAAATTACGGTGTCAAATGGGTATGGAACATCTAAAAAAATAGAGGGAGGATTAAATATTTATGGCTTTTTTAATTATTCTTAATTTAGTTGATAGGTATTTGAAAGCTCCCACTTTAGCTAGGGTTGGCGCTTAGTATGGTATGCTCTTTGGCACTATCACTTATGTAATAATGTATGAATCATTAGAGGCAACAGTTATATTCCCATAAAAGCTTAGCAGGAGATCTTCAGTCCAACTATGATAAGACTTCTGATTAGTATGCATGCAAGAAGGCTTAGCCAAAATCCCACCATAACACTTCTAATAAGAGTCAGTYAATGGGTTTTATGTGAGTTATTTGATTAAGCTGTAAGCGAAGAGCAGGAGACTTGTGACTTTTTTGAAGGAACTTTAGTAGCACGTAGAGGGGAGATACATTCAGAAAATTGATTTAGTTTGGGAGCGAACATTACCTCACCCGGACCCCCCCTCCCCATTGATCACTACAAATTTTATATGTAAGCCAAACATCTTTTGTGTATCATGTGTGCCTTCTCTATTAAAAGAAGTGTAACTTTTTTGCCATTGTTTTAATGTAAATAATTTATGCAGTAGCATAGAAGTATTGAGCTACTTATTAGTGTTTTGTTTTCTTCAGGCCTTGTTTCTGTAGCGTAGGTAATTAGAGATTGTATGTTGATAGATACTTTCAAGATATTAAGTTGCTTAATTTATGGAATTTTCTAGTTTCGTTTCTATTTAATGTTTGAAGAATGAAGATGTTATCAACGTATCTTCTATGTTGCAATGAGTGGCTTAAGAACCCTAGTGAAGTTATGGAACCACCTTTGTTTCCTCTCTTTAAAAAGTCAGCTTTGTGGAATATTGACATATCAGCAACAAAATGATGCTTAGATGAGCTTCTATTAATTATAATTCTTAATGTCTAGAATTTCATCTTCAATGGCGATGGTATGCATTTGGCTCTTTTTCTTGCTTGATTTCATGAACTGAAGTCCATATCTTGTAAACAATGCTCATTAGACAAAGAAAAGAAATGTGTGCAAGCTGTACAATTGTTCAAGGGCTGTTGAACATCTTCGATAATGCACTCTTGTGTAATTGTTCCTTTGAATATTGTTATATTGTTTAAGCGTGTGCTGTTCTTTTCGATATTGTAGGTTGCACAAACACAAGGTTTACTAGATTTTTTTTATGATATACTTTTGTGTGCTGGTTTCAGGATTTTGATGCTGAATATGGGCCTGCATGGCATTGTATTGTAGGCACAAGCTTCGGCTCATATGTGACTCATTCCCTTGGAGGTTTCCTGTATTTTTCTATCGACAAGATTTATGTCCTCCTCTTTAGAACAGCAGTTGAGCCTTTACAAAATCGATAGCTACCTTCAAATGTCTTATCAATCCGCATCTAGAGAGCGTGATATTGCATTGTATTTATATGTTGGGTATGTTGTGGAAAAAACCATACTGGTTTTCCTTATTCAAAAGGGAACCAATGATGTTTATGATTTTCAATCTACAATTTAAACATTATACTGGTTTTCCTTATTAGATCAGTGCAGTGCAATGCAAGCTGTGATTAWGTTGTATCTTGATTGTTCAAAAATCGTAATTTCCAAATTCTTGTGTTATGTCTAATTCTTGTAAACCTGTATTGTCTTCTTTCATGTCGTACTTGAATTGTAGCACATCCTTAGAAGCGAGTTGGGATTATAGGATCTATTTGAACTATCATCCTAAAAGGTGTATGGTCTTTTATATTCCATTCGTTACACATTATCTGCAACATTTACTATAAATAGTTATTTTGGTAAGTAAAGAGAATAGATTGCACAGAAAACAAATTACAACCTAAAGTTTAACTCATGGTTGACAACCCTACTATGTAGGCATCCCAACTCATAAGCAAACGAGAAATACTAATTACAGTTTATCCAACCAAGTCTTTCCTAAAATATTTCCTACCAATGACCATCTTACATCTTTGTTTGACAATGAACTTAATTTGCTTAACAACTTGATCAAGAGAAGGAACTCTGATATATGCCAAAAATGGTCACATTTAGGCACTTATTTCTTCCTTATTTTGGTCAAATTGTGTATTTTCGATATTATTTCACTAGCCTTTTGGTTAGTTTTCCAATGTGCATAATTTTGTTGGTTTTTAGTGGTTTTTATAGGTTTTCCACTTGTTTTTCTCTTCCTTTCTATTCTTATACACTCAATTGCWAGTGTTGTCAGTGTTTGCAAGTTGCCTAAGTTTGTACATGTAAGAAATAAACAACACCAAACTTTAACGAGGTTCGACTTCTAATAAGACTACGTCCTACCTCCACTCACTCACTCTTTTATTAATCACCTCTGATTGACCAAAGAATACAAATAATCRGAATATGCACCTCTGCAAAAACAGATCTCCAACTTCCACCTATGGAAGTTCTACCCAATCACCAACTATGGTGATTCAAATGAACTTGATCCCCGACCAAGTTCCCCAGCAAATTAAACTTTTAATCTGCTCATTTGACAACACTTTATCTCTCAAATACAAAAGAGTCTTAATACTTGGAATGAGAGTAAATTAAAACCTAAGTGTAGTAATGGATTYATACTAAGTCGATATCAAGAGAGAGCTTTTGCAACTATGATTTTCGTTGAAGGCTCGTGCAAAAGTGTTAGTGTTTGTGTGCTTGAAGTCCTCTTAAGTAAGCCTTTGGTAAGTATATTGTATGAGATCATGAGGATATATTTTCCTTGGAAATAAGATAATATTTCACAGAAAATATATCCTACCGATTTTATTTGCAATAAAATCAAATCAGCTTATGAACTCAACAATATACTTTCCGTACTTAAGAAGCTTTCTTGCATAAAAACCCTTCCATCCGTTTATTTTCAAAAACAATTTTACGCGAAAATAAACTTTCCAAAAATACGGATGTTAGAAATAAACTTGAGAGGATTGGTCTGGAACTGTTCCCAAACTGTTCCAGTCAACTCAATTTACTTGAAGTTGTCTATCATAAGCAACCGAGATTACTTATTATATCCAACTTGCTCAACTCTCTAATACTGACCTTTACATTGCATTTTATCAATCCAAAATTACTTACATTGCAACTAAGACCTAAATCTATAACTCTTGAAAGCTTGGTCTTCATGCAATCTTCGAGATGTAGCTTCATGAGCTTCATCTTTACAATCTTTGAACATGAGTCATTTATCTGCACCTGCAAACAGAACTTGCATATCTAATTTAGTTCGAAGTGGTTTGTCATCATTCAAAACTCAAGGTAGGAATTCAATAGAGTTGTAAATTATGCAAGGTATGTATCATGGGAATGCTTACAATGGAAATAGTGCTTATATGCAAAATATGGGTTATGGTCAAAATGGAGGTATGTATCAAAATTTTGATCAAAACATGAGTYATGGTCGAAATGGACGTATGTACCAAAATTGGGTTATGGTCAAAATGAAGCTATGTATCAAAATTTTGATCAAAACATGTATTCAAACCAAAATTTTATGCACCATGATTTTTCCTCCCCTCATTATGATCTTTTCCCTTATGGTTAATTCTTCATACAACCCTCCATGCTATAATAATCCCCCTCCATGTTATAATCCTCTTCCTTCTTATCCTAGTTGTAATAACATGTATTCAAATTGTGACAATTTTSGAAATTCTTATGGATACATGGATTACAACAATGGATCTCACATGTATAATTATCCCCCACCCCTCTTGCATGAGCCTCAAGAGTCAATGGTGAACTTATCCRATGAACAAAATGAGATAAGGACCTCCATAAATAGGCTTCGAAGCCAACTTGAGACATTTGAGCTACGACTCACCATGGATAAACTTGAAAAGCAACTTATGGAGTTGCAACAAGCATATGGTGTGAATGAATCCTCTTTGGATACTAATCATGGTGATGAATATGAGTTGCAAAAGGGGTATGATGAAGTTGTTGAGAAGCATGTGAGTGATGATAAAGAAAAGGAGAAAGAGGTAATTGTTGAAAAAGAGGAGGAAGTTGAAGAGGAAGTTGTTGAAAGTGTTGAAAAGGTGGTTCAAGTTAATGAAGAACTTGATTGTGAGCCAATCCTTGATTTTAACTCCAACTTTTACTTTCAACTATTTAATGGAAAGGGGAAGCCAAGGCTTATGGATGAAATTGATGGTGATCAAAACCATGGTGATGATGTGGTACTAGGAAAAGATGCTGCTCATTATGATGATAATGATAGTGATGAGGATGATGAGATTTGCTTAGTGATAGAGAATCCTCTTGTTGAGGATGAGCTTGTTGAAGTTGATGACATTTGTGAATCTCTAAGCTCTCTCTTTGAATCACCCTATCCCCTTGAGATTGAATCTCCTTCTTGCCCTACACCACCATTACCTCAAGAAAGCCTTGTTTTATGTGATGAGGTTGAGTTTGACTTTATAGTTGGTGATGTTCTCTCATCCTTTGAGAGCAATGTTGCTGAGTTAAAAGAGGAACCATTGATTGAAGGAGCTTTGGTTTTAAAGCCTAGGAGCACACTTGATTATCACTTCTTACTTCTAAGAAAMTGTGCCCGACCCTTGCTTCTTCTTTTCAAGTTACTCTTCCTTATTACTCCCTCCGATTCTTTTTACTTGCACCATTCCATTCTGCACAGTRTTCAAGACACAACTTTGACTACTAATAACTTAAATTGTATTGTTAAGAAAATTATAAAAATTTGATATTAATAAAAGATACATTAAGACGAATCAAACAAGATCTCACTTGACTATATTATACATTATAAATTTGTCAAAAAAATTGGTCAAAGTTTACTAACTTTGACTCCCAAAAAGGAAATGGTGCAAGTAAAAAGAATTGGAGGGAGTATCTTACTACATCACCAATTATAGATTTTTCTATTTCTCCCTACACCCTTGATCCTCTTGTTGAAATGAATGTTTCAACCTTGCATAAAGATGAGAGTATTCTTCCTCTTTCCCACTCTCATCTCAATTTTGATTTTTCTTTTCACTTTCATTGAATTCGATGCTTGCCCACTTCTAGGCATAGAGTTACATTATACTTTGAGCCTCCATTGCCATTAACTCTTGCTTATGTTTTATTCATGGAATCGTATGACATTACATATGACAAACTATTGAGGGGCTATTTAGTAGCCCGAGTCAAGCTTAAGACTCTAAATAAGCCCTTTCCCTGAGGTAACCCGCACTTTCTCTACCCTTCTTTCTTTTCATTCTTGCTTTTGTGTCTTTAGTTTTATCTRTTGACATTTTGTTGTCTAGTTGTTTGGATATACTTTGGTGCATTGATATAGATTGTGAGTCAAGGAGAAGAGCATTCTTGGTCTTTCCTATCATTTGGAGGAAGGAGACTTTTTGGCGAAGCACTTATTTCTTAAAGTGATATTGGGTCATATGCGGGTTACTACCCCCACGACACTTTCAGTAACATCTTTCCTTTTCTTTCCACCTTCCCTCCCTCCCCCTTAGACGACATTGATGTATACTCCCACTTTGCTCAGGACGAGCAAAGGTTTAGTTGGGGGGAGTTTTCCCTCCTTGTGGAGGATGACTTATGAGCTTGTGATGTACTCTTGTATATCCRTTCTTTCTCATTTTATATTATTGCTTGTGGAGTTTGGTTTTCTTTGAGCCGTCAGCTTGGGTGTGAGCCGATTTTTGGGCTCTTGTGCTTATATTGGTTTGGTTGCGGCTTTGTAAGTTTCCTCTAACTCCATCTATCTCTTTATATATTCTAACTTATGTGGCTAGATTCTAGGATTTTTCTTTTACACTTGGAGATACTATCATTTGGGATTATGTGCTTGTGGCATCGTAGGAGTTGTCCCTACGACAATTTTACTTTATTTATTTGCACGACGGTTGTTGGATTCCCCCTTGAGGTTTATTTGTAGTGTCCTTGACTTCGGTCAAGTTGATTTGCATTTGATAAGGGGATGATAAGGATTGTAGTGTAAACCGTATCTCCAAGTTTTTCCTTATTTTCCTTTTTATTGTTGTGCTTGTATATATGTGTTGTTTGCTTTTGAGTTTTTAGGTACAAAGTTGGAAAATCATAAAAAAATCGAAAAAATGCAAAAAAGGCCAAAAACATTTTCATTTTCATTTGCTTTTCCTTTTGTTTTCATTTCATTTCTTTCTTTTGTTTCTTTTTGGTTTTCAAGGCAAAGTGGTAAATTATGTTTTGTGTAATGGATATGGATATTGGATGGGATTTGAGTATTAAGAAATTCATTTTTTTCTCCCAATCAAGAGGCTTGCAAGGTCTAAAATTTTCAAAATCACTAATCTTTTCAAAATCCAATTAAGTCACGAAGTTCTCTTCCTAAGAATCTATTTGATTGGCACACTTTACAAGCAAGCCATAAGATACTTTCACGGTGGTGAGCTTTCTAGCCAAGCCGGGCGTAGCTTGGTAAATGATAGAAAACCTAGCTTGGTGATTTTTGTTTATACATTGAGACCTTGTGAGTTGTGTGAATTCTTTTAGAGCCAAGTAGGCACATTCAAGTCAAAATTCCACAAAAATTGAGTGTTTGCACTAGAGTCCTTCCTTAACTATTTGTTTGTGACTTTCCGAGATCTAGACCGAACTACTTGAGCAGTGATAAGGCATTCATTTCGAGTTTTGGGTTAAAATTGTTTACCCTTTTTCATCATGTTTTTTGTTTCTTTTTCCACATACGTATTTGGGAAAAACTTTTGGGTTTTCGTTTACCTTTGGCACCCCTTGTAGTTTCCTATCCATGTCAACCAAATTACGTACCTCTTAGCCAAATTCTCACATCTTTAATACTTATTAGCGTCCCCAAAAGTCCATGAAATCTTATCCAAGGCACACTTTGTTTTTCTTTCCACATTTTTCTTTGTTCTTTTTGTTTTTCCACTTGTGTTCCTTGTGTTTTTGAAAACCTTTGCCTTGATTTGATGGAGTTGTGGGTCTTCTCTTTGGAAACCCTCACGAGACCTTCCTTGTCCTTCTTAGCGATTTGAGGGTTTAAAGGGCTTGTCACTAGTTGCTAAAAGTGACCGTTATTCCTACGAAAGTGAGTTAGTGTATAGTTATTCCTACGAAAGTGAGGGTTTAAAGGGCTTGAGGACGCGCAAAGGTCCTAGTTGGGGGGAGCTGATAAGTGCCGAAGATGGTCACCTTTCGGCACTTATTGCTCCTTTATTTTGGGCATTTTGTGTGTTTTCGATATCATTTTACTAGCTTTTTAGCTAGATTTCCACTTTGTATAGTTTTGTGGAATTTTAGTGGTTTTTAGTGTTTTTTTTGTAGGTTTTTAACTTGATTTCTCTTCATTCATAATCCTATGCTCCTATTTGCAAGTGTTGTGAGTGTTTACAAGTTGCCATGGTGTGTATGTGCTAGTGATGTACTTTGTTGCAAGTTGGCTTGGTTATATTTGCAATGGTTAATAATGTTTCATGTACCCTAACACATTCTTTGAGACATATCTTTCTGTACACTTTGAATTTGCAGGTTCATGTACCCTAACACTTTCTTTGAGATATATCTTTCTACACACTTTGAATTTGCAYGTGAGGATTTTTGTATTGGAAATGAGACTCCAAGAGCTTTCCAACAATATATTATAAGCTGCAATCCGATCACTGAGTGCGAAGTTATGGACATCRGAAGTTGAGTAGGGCAAAGGAGTTTGGCCCGCGCATGCAGTTTCCAGATCTAACAAGGAGCGGYCACGCGTCTCGAGGATTGGCCCACGTATCGAGGCGGCCCGCGCATGGCCCGTGCCTCTAGACCTGTACGCGCAACGTTCACTGTTTTGCTCATGACTTTTGAAACTAGAGAATGAGAGCTTTCTAATGACATATGGAACACCTCAATCGGAGCTCTACATCAAAAGTTATGGCCGTTTGAAAATGGAGTTGACTTTCGAGCATTCACTTATGTGAGTTTAGTAATGGGAAACTTGTAATATTTATGAGTTTGTAATTGAGCCATGTATATATAGTTTTAGGAGAGAGAAACAAACAAGTAAGTAGAGAARTAGAATAGAATTTTGAGATTACAATTTTCAGAAATTTTCTTTTCATCTTCATCTTCTTCATTCTTCCATAGTCAGGAGAGAGAAAAAGCTTCAGATTCTTGATAGATTTTGCTCTAGTTTCCTCAATTCTCAACCATTTGTAGCAAAATTTATATACTTTCAATCTGATCTTTCAAGCTAATTTCGATTCTAACATTTGTTTTCAATTCTAATATAGTTTACTTCATGTTTTTGCACATATACGAATTTTAGGTTTTTGTAAGTATGTTTGTTGCTTTTGATWTRAACTTGTTTTYTTGATAATTAGTTTCCCCCTTTGTTTGMGATCATCTTGCTAGTAATTTTGTTCAATTTGGTTATGTTTAGAGTGAGTTCTTGAATACCCATTTATAGCTGTCAATTACTTGTTTTCATGGCAAATTCCTTGTTTTCTTCTATTGCTTTTGTTGTTTTCTTATTTTCAACAATGATTAGTGAGTAGATTCCTAGCTTAGGAGTGCTAGGAATCCCATCTATAATCCATTAGTGTCAAGATGATATAAAGTACTCATTCCAACCATCATTGTTGTTAAAAAATATGGGTTCTCTACCTTACTTTGCTTTGGATTTGGCCACCCAAGGTTTTGGGAGTGAGAGTTGCCTTGATGAACCTTTGCAAGGGATTAGAAGGGTTGATTAGGGTGTTGGTTTAATCCATTTTCAACTATTTCTTGTGACAGCTTGAGGGGACTAGGGTTGAAACAAGATTTGGGAGTGTTGGATGATTTGGGAAATGATTCCAACCAAATTGCTAAACTTAGTTCACAATTACCCCCATTATTGGATTGAGATAATACTTTGATTGACACAAATTCCTTTTATATTGATGGGCATGACTAGTATCTCCTAAGTGTTTTTGCATTAGTGTTTTCAATATCCTTGTTTCTAGTTCACTTGTAGCTTAGCTTTCAAAAAATTCAAAATTCAAGTTTGTTTTCTCCCCAAATTAGGTTGATTAAGCTTGAGTACTAAAATTGATCCTTGTGGTTCGAACCATGACTTGCCCACTGTACTAGTATAGTTACAAGTTTTGGAATTATAAATCTTTGTTTGATAGCCTCTACCTTGGGAATTCAACGACTCTAGGTTTGAGGCACGTCAATAGTCCTACTCAACATTGAGCGAAATTTTGAGATAAGACCCTGAAAGTACAAATTATACTTAAGAGCCGGGGGGTGGGGGTGGGGGTGAATTGAGTATTATATGAGTGTTGTAAAGTTTTTCGGTTATCTGAGACTAGTTAAGAACCAGTCCTTAAGCAACGAAAGGTAAACGCAAGAAACAAACAACACCGGAATTTAACGAGGCTCAACTTCTAATAAGTCTACGTCCTCCACTCACTCACTCTTTTATTATTCATCTCTAAATAACAAAAGAATACAATTAATCTGKATATGCACCTATGCACAAACAGATCCCCAACTTCAACCTATGGAAGTTCTACCCAATCACCAACTATGATGATTTAAATGAACTTAATCCCTGACCAAGTTCCCCAGCAAATTGAACTCGCACTCTGCTCAATTGCCAACTCTAGATACCTACATTTGTCCTTAGCCCAAGACGGCCGATGATAAGACACCCCTTGCAACACACATGCTGAATTGAGAGAGAACTAGGGCCCTAATAGACCCTAAAAGGAAAGTTTTCACTATACTAGGCACGTTTCTTTACACCAAAGCGCCCTTTAAGTAAGTTTTAATTTAAAAATAATTTTAACTTATTTTAAAACATCTTTTCTAGAATTTTCGGAATTTGACTGATTTCTAAGAATTTATGGCAATTTTTCGGAATTTCAACAATTTAATTAATTTTTCAATAATTATTAAATTATGAATAACAATTCCAAAATTCATGAACTTTTAACACAACATACTATTTATTTACAAGGAATTTATGCATAGTTTTCCATAATTTTTGGAGTTGTGGAAAAGTAGTTATGAATTTCCGAAGCAAAATGTGCACCTGAGCGAAACGGCTCATTTCGGGAGCCTCGGGACCGCACCCGAGTGTGGGGCCCACATTAATATCTCCCTGAATCAATCAATGATTTTGTGTTAAAATTCGTAATCAAAATAAAATCAAATTGATATTTTATTCTGATTTTATATTATACGCAATTTGCTAAATAAGACAATCGAATCAACAAAAAAAGGTAGGAGTGCTGGGCGTAATTCGCCAGGTTTTTGGCATTTTGGCTCAATTACGCCCATATCTTTCCTTTTTACACTTTGCCTATAAATATGTGCCTGGTGCTCATTTACGAAGTCACGCCTCATTGGCACTTCTTCAAACTCCCCTCTCTGCATTTTTCTCCTCCTCCGCTCTGCTCTTAACACTCAAAGCTCTCACTCTTTAGCATTCAAAATTTAAAAGCATTCAAAATTCAAAAGCATTCATAAATTCAAAAGCATTCAAAAACACATTCAAAAGCATTCTCAAACACATTTTAAAACACAATCACGCATCCATTCATGCACTCATATGAGATCTCGGCTTGATCTCAAGTTCTTGGTTCGACTTGGGGTTATTYMTTTATTTTGAGTTCGATTTGGGTTTGTTCGTGTTCATACGAGTTTGCGAGGGTCCCTAGCATTGTTCTCATTCATTAGCACCGTGTTGCAAGGTAAGTTTAAGGCCAATGTCTTAATCTCTAAACACCTTTTGCATGCTTGTTAGAAATTCAAGTTTCTATGCAAATTGGCATGTAATATTGATTAACAACTATTTGACATGAATTAAAATCAATCTTAASCACAACTTTAATTCTTGTCGAATGCTTTCATGCTTGCAAATCACAATAACTTATATGTCTTAAACAAGACTGGCAAATTGCATGTTCTCWTGCCTAATAAGACTAATTCATGGACAAATTGGCTTTTAGGAACCCTTTAATATGGATCTAAACAACACATGTCGCAACAACAAATTATTCCTATGTGCATCTATTTCTGTTAAACAACTCACATAGTAATTTGCATGCTTAGGGTTAAAATGGAAATTTGTTTGTTGTTGTCTTTTCGACAATGGACTCGTAATGACTGAGTAGAGGCCGCTGGACGCGGGGTGGGGGGGGTGCTCAGCACTACTTCAGCCTTACCCTTGTCCCCTAATCCAAACCTTTGGTGCACTACCAGACATGGAGTCCTTCTCCTTGCTTTATGCAATTATAGGCAAGGCTTAAAATGGGTTTCGCAGCTTCCCAAAAGAAGTGCGGCGGTGACTTCCTTCTACTCGTTTCGAGTATAAACACACAACTCCAGACATACTCACACTATGCAAAAGCAAGAATTCAATTTTAGCAAAATCCGAGTCATCAACTAATTTRACCCCCCTCCCTTGGAGCAGAGGGACAGGACCCAGTCCGGCTCGGTGACGCCCCGGCGCCCGTACAACAACACTTTGTCTCTCAATTACAGAATAGCCTTAATGCTTAAAATGAGAGTAAATTAAAACCTAAGTGTTGTATTCGATTAATGCTTGGTCTTGCTTAGAGAGAGAGCTTTTGCAATTTTATTACTCAAAAAAAGGCTCGTGTAAAAGTGTTAGGGTTTGTGTGCTTGTTGGTCCTCTTAAGTAAGCCTTTGGTAAGTATATTACATGAGATCATGAGGATATATTTTCCTTGGAAATAAAATAAATATTTCACGGAAAATATATCCACTGTTTTTTT
>SNQN01006998.1:21019-35479 GCA_008642245.1 Bassia scoparia
AAGGTTTTCAACCTTGCTCTAGTTGCTGCAACACTCATAATATACAACTCAAGTGACCTACTTCCCCCTGAGATAGGTGGAATAAATCAAAACTTCAGCTGCTRTCCCCCTTTTGCCATCATCAAAATTATCAAGGAAAAAATGAATTAACAAAAACAGAAAAACAATCGTAGTGGAAACTACTAATTATATTAGAGTGTAAGCTAAATTAGGCAGTCAAACAGCATTCTAGGGATGCTGATGCTACCAATTGTTATTGCAACCGTAGCAAAAGTAATAGTCCTACTTAAATAGTTATTACAGACCAGTAGGAAYCCAAATTACAAAAAATAATGTTTTGTAATATGGGAGAGGAGAAACCAATGATATAGATAGAGTTATTTTTTAAAAAATAAGAGGGGTTAGCAACAATATAAAATAAGAAAAGAGGCAATTTAATCAACTCCAGAGTCATTTCCAGTCTCATCATCTTCATCCTTCTCGAGGTCCTCCGAAGTAGCTTTTTCTTCCTCATTCTCTTTAGAATTGAAACCAGATCTTCATCCTCATCAGTAGCTTGGGAAGACTCCTCCTTCTCTACAGAATCCTCCTGACCTGGTATGCCAACTTGGTCAAGGCGAACCTCAACTCTCCTGTAGGATTCTTGAAGCGCAGAACAAAGTTGAGTAACACTATTGATCATGGACTGCATCATTGTGCTCTGGTCACTTAACTGCTTCACCAAGGAACTACTACATAACTAGCCTATAACAATAATGTTGCTATAGGGCATACATATGTTGCAAAAGGGCTATAGCAACGTTTTTTTTAAGTAGTGCAATAATTCAAGTTGCAATAGCTCTATTGCAACACATAGCAAGGTATATTGCAACGCTTTGCAAAAATGATGCATGATTTGTCAAATGCAACTAACATGCAACGCTTTTAGATATGCAATGTTTTTAACCATCTATAGCAYCACTTTAAAATGTTGCCATAATCATAATTGCAACATTTTTTCAAGATTATGCAACACTTTTAGACTTTGAAACCTTAATAATTGAATTGCAACACTTTTTTCATCTTTATGCAACACTTTTAGACTTTTGAYCCWTTATAATTGCAACACTTTCTTTCCTCTTTACGCAACACTTTTAGACTTTAGAACCTTTAAAATTGCAACACTTTTTAATCTTTATGCAACACTTCTAGTTTTTAAAACCTTTATAATTGCAACACTTCTTTTAAATCTATATGCAACATTTATAGATTTTTAAACCTTGATAAGTGCAACATTTTTTRCATTTATTTGGAACACTTTTCTTAACATATTCAATTTGAAATCATACAACACTTTTACACGTCATTGCAWCACTTGTTAAAACCGAATACAATAGCAAATATATAGCAATTTTCTAATAAAGATGGAATTTCCCGCAACGTCATTTGTAAGGGTTTTTTATGCTTTAATATTACCTTCTTACAAAGTTATGTATTTCATAAAAAAAAACCAAAGTTATGTATTGTACCAAAAGTTGACATACAAGCACTAGTTTCATGTACAAAATTACATSTATTTAACACTTGAAAGTCTGCTGCATAGGGGGACTTTTGACGCTATTTTGAAGCTGCCGCTCAGGGGACTTTTTATGCTGCTTCGAAGCAGCTGCCACAATGCACATTACAATACGCTCAACATAGCAGGTCAGACCTGCTCACAGAAAGCAAAGTTGCCTAGCGGACTGCTGCACATTACCTAGTGCAGTCCTGATCTGCGCTTATAGCATAGATCCCTAAGAGGCTAGTCTGAATTGGATTGTAACCAGTGCAAGTTGCAAGTGACTGGTACGTGTGTCAATTTTTATTTTTTTCATTTTTTTGTTTTTTTCTTCTCATCCCAAATCCCAAAACAAACAATCCAAACCGACGCAAATCACCTTCCTCATCTCTCGCGTCTGTTTGACCTTCTGCTGTCCCGCACCTCGAGGTGGTATGCAGGTCTTGTCTCGTCACAATCTGGTCGTCTCCCTTGTCGGGTCCCTCGTTTTGGGGATCGACTCTTCACCATCGAGCCCCATCCGGGCACGTTTGCATCGTGTCGAGAGGACATCACAACCCAAGTGTCGTGTCTCACGTTGAAGAAGCTGTTGTCACGACAACGGGAAGTAAGCTGATCTGATTTGCTATGATGCGGTCCCCATTATGTTCGGTGGTGCTTTGGTTTCTGTTTTTTCAGCAGAAGCCCACTAGTCAGAATGTCTTGTTGTTGGTTCTGTTAAGCTGCTACTGAGTTTCTTCTTAAGGCACCTTTTTACCAAGTATCAGTATTTGATTATATATGAATCAATTAACATTTTGATCTATTTGCTGATTATTTGCTGCTCTTGTTTTTTTTTCATTTTTTTTTTGATTATCGATGGTTTTTCTTGTGTTCGTTGCATATTGATTTGGGTTTTTTTCTTCTGTTGTTTTGATTACTTGAATATAAAACACTCATTATTTGATAACTATTAGCTGCTGAAAGATTTTGTGTTTGGTTAACGCGAAGTTTTGTGTCTTTTATAGAGCTGAATAGAATTGTTGGTGTCAAACTTTTAATCTAACATTTTAATTATTTGCTGTGTTGTGACTAAGTCTGTGTGGTAAATAAAAGTTGCAATTTTAATAGCGATCATATTATAAAATTTGCAATCTAGCTCGCCCACTGCTCCAGCAAAATTGTGTATAAGTCACGACGGATTCAAGGTTGTTAGGTGGGTGTCAACCAAAAAGTGATAGATAGTGGTTTGCAATAGTTATAAAAGGTGTTTGTGACAAAACACTAGAAAGTGGTTTCT
Organism: Bassia scoparia; assembly: GCA_008642245.1. Lineage (NCBI taxonomy): Eukaryota > Viridiplantae > Streptophyta > Magnoliopsida > Caryophyllales > Amaranthaceae > Bassia > Bassia scoparia. The sequence goes on from SNQN01006998.1 coordinate 23,836, forward strand.
ACAATTGCTAAAGAGATTAGTAAGATTTATATGATCTCATACAACAAAGAAAACAAATACAACTAACACATAGCAACATTAACTTGGTACGTACGAAGAATCTACAAGACTATAATACATTAGGGCAAGCTATATTAAATTACACAATATAGTTTAACTGGTAGGCAATCAGAAACACCAATTACTGAACAAATTGTCTACAATAAGTTTTTTTTAATTAACAAAATGAGCGAATTTTGATTAGGACTAAATATCTGATCTGTAACTTAATAGCACAGGGCCTATGAAAAAAAGGCTGAATTCTTGCCCTTTTGCCGTACTCATCTAGACTCACGTAGCTCAACTATGCTTTCAATGCACATTTGTCTCAGATGAGCACTTAAACTAACAATGTGGTATTCATCGTTTAATCAACCAATCATTTCACCCCTAAATGTAAGTTCAATCAATTGTCAATGAAACGTTGAGTCAATAATTGCAAAATATTAACTAAATGGAATTTAATAATAGATAGGAATATTGAGTAGAGCATAACAAAATACATCAAATTTTCTTAGATTCGACATAAAGGTTTTGATAAAAATTCATCAAGATACTAATTTGACCTAAAAGTAGCATAATAGATGCGTCTCAAGGTCAACCAAAGTTGTTACGACAGTACAGGCTTGCAGGCTTTGTAGCAAACAATTATTTAGCTTAACGAAATTGGAATAATTAGATTAGGCGGTATCAATTTCCAATTAGATTATACATCTGTAATGAATTATTGTAATAATCATTTGCCTAGCCTACGACCAATTATAAGACACCCATGCACACACAAGTCAAAACAGAGAGTAGGACTGAAGGCCCTAAAAAAACGCAGATTCCTTTAGACTGCACTTTCCAGGTAATTTGCACTCAAAAAAAGTTTTAATTTTCAAGTATTTAAACTTAATTTTATTACTTTTTCTAGAATTTACGGAATTTATGAATTTTTTCTTAAGCATTTTTGCAATTTTTTTCGAATTCAACATTTAATTAATTTTGTAATTATTAACTATGAACATTCCAATTCACAAATTCCGTAGAACAACACACTTTTTTCACAAGGATTTTGTCACATTTTTTCCTAATTTTTCGATTTATGGTTTAATATTTATGAATTCTTAAGCAAAACGCAATCGAGCAAAGCGGCATCCTTGATATTTGCCTCAGACACGTGCCCAAGGAGCCAAACTTTACCTATTTTTGGGCGATTAGTTCGACCGCTTACTAGAATGAGCTCCTTATCATTAAAAGGATTTGGACCACCACTTTGCTTCTTTATCGTCCACTCTTCTCTCTTCTCTCTCCTCTCTTCTCTTTCTCTCTCTTTCTCTCTCAAACACTCAAACACAATTCAAACATATAAAATACATCAAAGTCTTTTGCAATAGATCTAGGAGGTGTCAGGGTTCTAAAGGTATCGACAAGGATTTTAGGTCGGAAGTTGCTCTTAGTCATTCGACATCGTGTTGCGAGAAAGTGAGATAACGTCCAATTCTATACCCCTTTGATGCTAGTTGAATTCGAATTCTATGTATTGCATGTACATAGCTGATTACAAAAATTGGCATTCAATTGAAGCACTTAGGACTACTTTCATCCTTGTACGAGTGCTTGCTACTTGCTTCAACGAGTTTAATATGCCTTTAACAAGACTGCAATGTCAATGTTTAGCTATACGAATACTTGGACAACGCATAGGCACGTAGATACGAAATAAGACACATGCCACAGAACTAACACTATTTGCATAGTATTCTGTTAACAACCACCTAGTGCTTTTTACATGTTAGGTTTAAAACGGAAAACCGTTTGTTGTTGTCTAAGTCGGCAATGAACTCCATAAGTGAGTAGTGGTCGAGGTGGGGGGGGGGGTACTGTTCTCTACTTCAACCTTACCTTGTCCTAGCAGGACCTTTTGGTATGCACACTACCAGACATTGGAGTCCTTTTCCTTGCTTAGCAATTTATAGAATAGGCTTTCAAAACGGGCTCAATTCAAAGAAGTGCGCTAGGTGTCGACTCTTTACTCATTCGAGTATAAACACACACTCGCATTTACTCATATATGCAAAAGCAAAGATTCAATTCTGAGCAAACCGAGCCGCATTAATTGTATGTGCCCGGGCGAGGGGACGGACTTAGTTCGTACCCTTGGTGACGCCGACGCCTTACAGTTTTTTGGTGATTCACTGGGGAAATTCATAAGTATATCTTTGTTGATGTGTAGGCACATACTCGGATTTGGTTGCGATTTCAGTCATTTAGACGCATTGGGTTTTAGAACTCCTGATTAACGGAACTTAGGTCGTTGCACTGAGTTTCTGTTTTTAGCATTCAGTCTTTAGAAGTGTTTCTACACTGAAGAAAGCACTGTGGGGGGAGATGGGGGTAGTGGGGGGTCCCACTTTAGATTGCGGCTGCTGCACTTTCTAATGTAACTATTCTTAACTGATACCCATCTCCACCATGAACGCGCGGTGCGTTGCACTACAAGTCGTATGGTATAGACTCTTTTGATCTTCCAGGCTAGATGTGTAAGGATCGTTCTGAGCCTAGTCATGGACCCTTATTGGACCGGTTACACTGTATCATAACCTACAACGTAACTCTAGGTGGGCTGACTTTTGTTTTTCTTTTGATTAGGTTCATGCTGAGTGACAACGTGTATGTGCTTTTAGATTTAGGCCTAGCTTTGATCATAACAGATATTCATTGGTATGTAACTGTCCTTCAATATAGCAAGGTATCGATTCCTTAGCGTGCGTAGTCAAGTGGTTGTAATAGAAATTATTAGGCGTACGTGTTGTTAGTCATAAATTATCAACGGACGTCGGACCTTGACCTTCGCCTTTTCAAAAATAAGAATAAAAAGAGAAAAAAAACAAAAAAAACAAAAAAAACATGACAAAAAAAGTTTAAATGAAAAAATAAAAGGCGAAAGGCAATTTCCGACGTTCATGATTTTACATTTGAGTCAGTCAATAGCAAGGGAATGTCATCCTAAGACATGAATTGCATACAGTTGATTCACATAGACTAACTTTTGTCCATTTGCAAACAGTAGCACAGGTTAGCTCGTGACAATGGGTTCGTTCACGGTTGAAGCAACACTCCGCATTACACGTTGCACTATTGCACAGAAATCTCTCATCGACACGGTTTATGGAAAGTTGGACTATTTGACGTCCATTGATAGCTGGGATTCAATGTGCTCGAGGCTCTCATTGACAAAACCCCACACTCGGAAGCGCGATAGCTCGAGTTATAAGTATTGATGACTGATCGGCTGGCCTCGATAGACTTGTCACTGAGTAGTAACGTAATCGACCCTCTCTCCGCGCAATGCACTCTTGGGAGATTTGAAACATTTCAAACGGTACAGCACAACTTGTCGGATTCGGTGCTCCCAACCTCAACTATTCGATCCGCTTGTAATTCTTAAGGTGAACATCTATCCATCGAGGAGAAACAAAAATCTGCAAAGGAATGGGCAATAACCGAATATGTGAAAGTGTTACATACCTTACATTAGAAAAAACGAGAGATTGTCGCCTCCTTACTCCTAAAGTGCAAGGTGGCCTCCTAAGGACCAAGTACTCTTCTTGCTTTTCCATCGAGACTTCAACACTGAGTTGCCAATTTTCGTCAAACCATGGGACACTACTCCCTGATCATTCTGAGAAACTGTGTGGTGAATCCAACAATACTGCAGGTTTTCAAAGCTTGCACGATATCGAGGTTCTCACTTTAGAACTCTGCAGATGTGGTCGATGGAAGATAAAGACAGGGAAAGGGTCATATCTGTATCTTGAGAACGAAATAGATGCATTTCATACACTCCATCTATTAGCACATCTCATCAGATGAGCCGAATCAGTTGCACTAATGACATGGCATTTCAATATGCCGACGAAGCATTAGTCAATTGGTCCCACTCGTTGAGGGTAGTCTTAGATGGCCCTATCACCCTCAAGTACCCAATGACTTGTTGAATGCACAAGGGTTATGATGAGAAGTTATAAAGACAGGTGGGATGATCTACCCTCCTACAGGAAAGACTTCCAAATGTGAAACGGCAATCTATCACCACAAGTCACAATCAAAAGTCTTGGTGACTTCCAAATGACGTGCCTCTCAAATTTGGAAGCTCTATGCGATGCCAATCTCTAGCAGAGGTGTAGGTGTATGTCGGAATGCGGAACGAAATTCCTGATTAATCTGGGATTCTATAATGTCTTACGACTTTGAATATCCTTATAGTATTTTGGAGAGAACAATGAGATCCTTGGAATTACGTGAAACGATCGTTTCGACTCAAAAAGTTCCTCCATCATTCTTATTTTACAGGAAAGAAGCACATGGTCAAGACTTGACACATGCAACTTTGTAGACGAGGTTTGTCTCCACAAGCAAGGCATCTGCACTAGATGGCCTCGAAGCACAGTTTGGGACTCCTGTTCGGCAAGGAAATCACCCTTCCAGCTGTGACAAGAGGTTTCCATGGCAATGACAAAGGAAGCATTCATCCCACCACTCTCATCACACTAGTCAAAGGCTTGTTATGGTTGGTGCAAATGTGAAGATTAACTCTCTGGGGCAAGGTTCAAGCCTTGACCATGGGCAAGGAACAATGTCGGGATTCGGAATATAATGGGTTGAGTCTGGTGTAGAACTAGATAGCTAGTTCCTAGGAGTGTCCTCCTGGCTCGTGTCAGAGCCTAATATCCCCTTTCCCTTGCCAATCAATTTTCTTCGGAGACAAACTTATCTGTTACTCTCTTCGGAGTTTAAATACATGCTCCTTCTGTTACTCCTTTTTTTGTTTTTGTTGCTTTAATTCACAACTCAAAAACCAACAATTCAATGATTGATAAAGGAATGAAGAGCACAAAAAAAACTTCTTCATCGAGCAACAGAAAGGTAGACATCTCGACAACGATACGCTGCGGGGACACATTTGTCTACCACTGGTCTGACAAGAACGGATGACTGTTGACAAATTGAAAGAGTTGATGTTTTTGCTTGATCTATGAAGACACGCGGGGGATTGATCAGACATCGCCAACCGATCGTCATGAGGATGTCGCCCTTACGGTTTGGTTAGGAGTCATAAGCAACACATAGCAAGTTTCATTAAGTCGTCAATTACCCTCAATGATAGCAACGTGTTTAGTACTTAGAAAGATGGACGGTCTGAATGTGTGTGAGTTTTTAGATTGATATTAACAAGCAATACGAAAGACGACTTTCTCTACACACATTAGACGTTATGTAAGAACAACACTGTAATCATTGACTTGCTCTCATTCCGGAATTTGTAGGCAGGCGTGTATCAAGTCAATGGACGGAGAGTATGAGAAAGACACCTTCACACTCTTGGGGCTATTGACACGTGTGTGCCTTTTGGTCTCAAAAAATAGCAAGCTGCATGTTTTACTTCATGACATGATAGCAAAAGATTTAGAGGTCTATTCGGATTGATGATCGTAAGTCAAAGACCAGTAAGACATTACTTTCATAAGAAGTTTTTCTAGAGACTTGACACTTCACTGGTCTCAACCGCAAAATGCGCATCGTAGTACTTCAGCAAGTCTAGTTGTGTGTCATCGAGCTCTCGACGGGATCGAGATCGATCTACAAAGACAAAGCCATCATATCTAGCCACCAAAATGAAAGGAGATCCGAGGGTTGTTGGGTCGACTCGTATCAGCGTTTCATATCAAGCTCACAAATGGCATCGCGAGAGCTTCAGCATATATTATCACACCATACTTTTTGAAATCGGCAGTCGACACATGTCTAGATTGCATGGTTTTATGCTTGTGAACTTAAGTTCGTTCTCAAAGCATCAAGGTAGTATTGTCTTAGTTTCTTAGCAGACCCTCAGACGAGGTGCTTCTGGGACTTTACTTTCGGACGAAGAGGGCTTATGATGACGAGAAGAAGTTGGTCGTTATATTTTGATTGGTGATTCACGTAGAGGAGCACCCCCAATTTCTTCAACTCGACTTCGATCTCATACAATGCCCATGTACGAAGCATTGTATTCTGGATTTGCAAGTGCGTGCACTTAAGTTAGAGATTACGGGTATTGGTGAAACTGACTCATCAAAAAATTCAGGAGATTGAAGTGTATGAAGTGAAGTCTTGCTCCATATCAGGCCTATTTGAGAACATTGCCTCTCAGGTGACGAGATCGAAAAACTTACCTACGATGCGAAGACATAATTCGCAATGCACTAGCAAGTATCGTCCACGGTACGCATTTCGAGTTTAGAGACCCATTGCTTTTCAGTGAACGAAGACAAGACCGCGTACGTCTGCATTTAGACGAAACAATGAGCTGTCCCAACCTCGTCGGAGAGCAACATAGTACAAGGTCAAAACTACGTAGAATTGGAATACCCTATGTGCAAACAAAAGCAACAAAGAGTTGAGGCGGCTCACATTCAGTACGAACTGCAAGGCAGGAGACTCTACAAGAGCCACTACATGCTCCACCTACTTTGCATCACTCAACAAGTAGCAAAAGTCATGGAGAGTATGACGGATTATGTGCACCAAATGAATAGCAGGACTCCAGCTTTTTGTCTTCCAAGTTGAGTATTATGGACCACCATGGAAGGTTTATGAATACGTTCGTATTGTGCGCACTTGCCAAAAATACCCATTGCGCAGCATGTTCCTCACCTCTCCTATCCACGTTTGCTCTCATGCCTTTCTTAGATGGGATGGAATATAGGAAAAGATTTGACCAGCAGGCCAAAGAGTTGAATTATACTATGCCATTAGATACTTCACAAGTGGGTCAAGCAGCGTCATATGCTAGCTCCAGGCTTAAGCAAGTGGAAAAATATATAAAAACATATCTTGTCCTGTGGAGTCCTCATGAATCTATTACAACGATACCATTTAGCGAGTTGTTTAACTATTTACATGATTTCTGTTGAAAGCTGTACAAAATAACATAGGCCTTTTGTTTTTTCTCTGCCCGTGAGCAAGTTTTTGTGGTGATTAATTTCCAAAAATTATAAGATTCAGCACAAGTGAGTCATCGTCAATATCAATATATCACAAGCCAATGTGCGGTCTGATTAGCTTAGATAGAACTGGATTTGGTGGAACAGATTGAATAGACAGCCTGTGTATCAAGATGATGATTTTCTCAAATATTATCTCAAGATGACGAGAATTATCGCATTGGCCAGTGCGAAATGATTGGTTGAGTAACTGGTGTTTTCTGAATACTATATTGTGTGGATGCAGTATGCTTCTTAGGATTAAAGCTGAGAATTTGGTTGCAACTCGCACTTTAAAGGGAGATGTTCTCTGCAGTACTCCGTTCTCACTAGTCGTATTGCCGAACTATAGTTCAACAGTCTAAGAACAAAGTAACAGATTCCGCAATGAACAGTAGCTTGTACATAGGCTTTCTATTACTAGCCTTTATATGTCCTATGAAGGGATGTTTCAAAGAGACTCATGAACTATCAGAAAATTGATAATAAGGAGTAGCTTGTTTTGTGGTAGGCAAGGTTTGATGAGATACTATGGTTTGGCTCGACCGACATTTATCAAACATTGTTAGTAAAGCCTGTTAGTTTCTAAAGATTCAGTTTGGCAAATTTATCATAGATGTGTGAAGCATTTAACACATGCGTGATTCGTAATGGTACCTAAATGTAGATCCAATTATCAAGCATTGAATTCGCTTCAACAAGATCCATAACAGGATAAGATTTCGTATCTATTAAGTCCTCATTCGCAAACTGTCGCTGAACTTCCTCAGAGGCACTCATAAACTAGTTGTCGTATTCATCACCTTGTTCGGAGCTATTGTTCTCCTACCTACTATTCTAGCTATGCAAAGATGATATACTAAAAAATGGTTGGCATTTCAACTATATACTAAAATTGTACACATAATACTGCACAAAGAAAATACTTGTTGATTTGTCTAATCATTACTCTACCACAGATATGCCATCAATTTAGGAATTCAAAAGTTTCTAGGAACATACCCTTGCAACAGCCCCTGGAGCATACGCTGCCTCTCTCAGATGTTGGATGTAATCTAACGTTCGAGTAGTGCATTCCTATTTAATATCGCAAGTACTCGTGCTATACGTCTTGTTTACTCAATTTATCACATAATATTCATAATTGCAATCTGTGAGATTTTACTCTTCCGAATTGGATTGCTTATTTCTTTTAGAATGATCTCAAGTGGTGTGTGCATCGTTCTGGACAGGGCCTCCCTAGGTCTAGGAGCCACATAAATATGAAGCACAGGCGCCAGTCCTTGGTTCTAAGTGTTTTGGTTAGCAGTAGAAAGCAAGGATCAAGAGGACATTGGATATTGTTTCTTCGGATGAAATAGAAGAATTAATAAAACGCTATAGACAAGTCGATGCGAGTTTTGTATTCTAATAATACATTGGTATATTGTTAAAGTGCTTAGATGGAATTACGAACAGATAAGTGTGAAACTTCAAGTCCAATATTTCACGGCAGAGGTGTTTAGGCTTGTCAAAACAAAATCGGATCCGAAGTACATGTGACCTTTTCATATGCATATACTCAAAGACAAAACATTATTTAACAAGTAGTTGTGATGAAGGTGAAAATCACATGACTCTCTTTCACTCTTACTTAGATTGGAGGAATTGGAGCGATGTACATGTATCGGCAGATAAGAGCTATACAGACCTGTATAGTGATGTGATCGAGAGATCCAATTTATTGTTTGTTCTCTTATTGCATTGAATCAGATATCTCTGTGTCTCATCGACTTAACAAACTACTCTACCATTTTCTTTAAGCATACCCCTCAAGCATAACATATTGTAACCCAATCAACAAAGTTCTTCTAATAGAATATGTCAACCAATATATTTTGATTAGTCAAGTTCCTCCAAAGGATTGTTTAAAGATCTTAATTACTAAGCCTAATCAACCTACTGGTCCCTTATTCTGGGATATCAGTCTTTTCCTTTAGCATAACAACAGCTATAGAACTTAGCAATGCAGGATCGTGGTTTGCACCGTCTGTTCATGGTCATCAAGTCCTACAGACCTATAGTTATATTATGTTCGATCGTCTCTCTTTACTCTCCACCTTGTCACACTATTGCTATTCCCTACTCCGTCAAAGCATATCTATACATAGCTGTGGGAATGAAGTACTCTCTCTTCGAGCATCAATGGACCATTACCTGACTGTAAGTCGTAATGGAATCCACTCCAGCATATCACGGTTGTACAGCACTAAATTATCAGGATTTGGGTCACTTAGCGAGAGCAATGTAGGTCACCTCAAGGTAACTGTTTCTCGTGATTAATTTTGGTGATTTGTCCTAAGAAGAGTAGAATTTGCCAATCTTTCACTGTTCTTACATCGAGTACTATGTGACAGTTGTCGATGGTCAATTCAATAGTAAATTTCATTTGTAAGGAGGACGAACATTACATGTGTCGTTGGCGAAAAGTCAATGAAAGTAATGGTGTACAACAATGACGTGAGAATTGACTCGCTGAACGTATCTTCAATGTTTAACAAAACAAAAATGGATCGAAAGTTTTGTCGCTCATGTGAAGACCCAAGAGCCATTTGGATCAATTCGTACGTAATAAACAGAGGAAGGATAATTGCTAGCACGTTTAGCTCAATTAATCATAATTCGGTTAGAATACTGCAATGGGAATATGGCGACTCCATTAGTCGAGCGAATTAAACTATGTTATTTTCCCACGAAACTCTAGATGTATGCAGTTCATAGAGTTAGTGCAATAGTGCACAGGCATGCAGATTTGCAGTATTAGATGTCCTATACTTTACCTCGTGAGATTCGTAACAGATATTTAGCGATAGATCTCGATGATGATCTCCTCACAAGTGGCTGAAAAGAGACTGACCACAATGTATTGTGCATGCACCAGATCGTCAGAGAGATGAGTAATCTGACCCGGTTCTTATGTCCAGCACAGGTCGGATCGCACATAACAAATTGTTTGTAAGATAGTGTAACATATCACGCACATCATCGCCCTTCAGTGTGTGAGAGTGTTAAGAGTGATGAGAAGTTGAGCCTATCTACATGAGGTGCATTATTAGAGAGATCTTTAAGACATTAGAATATGTGTTAACTCTATGATTCTTTGCTTACTCATGCCTACAGGCCAAGCGTAACATTTTGACATATGCGATTGAGAATCCCAAATCTAGTTGCAACAAATTGAATTATCAAGAGTGCCTGCGTAACACCATTGCTATTTCGACACCTCGTGCACCTCTTCTTTCGTCTACTATGAATCATAATTAGGATCACAAAAGATTTGATATTCAATGTCATTTGGGTATTTTTGTTGTATCTAAATGATTAATATTATGTAGTGCAGTACAATGTTCAAACAATTAATGTAATAATCCGACTCTTCTTTCTTAGTATACTACACATACAATAAGCGCTTGTTAATTTATTGCTGGATTTGAATAGTCCTTTCTTTATCTGTATGACACATATCTTATTGATTCTTTGGATTCTTTCATGAGGTTTGTGATGATTGTCGCATTTTTTTACTTACTATGATGAGTTATGGTCTTGTTTCGATATCAACGACATCATCTGGGAGTGACGTAAATGTCCCACGAAACTTTGTATAATCCAACCACAACGGGCAAACTTGAAATGTCAACAACGAGTGAATCTTGACATTACACAGATTTAGATCTTGGTGTCCGAATTTCTCAATAATATAGGAACAAGGATAGCTAGCATATCGTTGTGGTGAACTGTATAAACTCATTTTAGGAATTCATCTAGCTGTGAACAAATAATGATGTATAACAAGGAACAATTACATTATATTAATACATACCATGGTAACTTAATTGTGTCATGTTTAAAAGATTTCTTTTAGTATAACTGATTTCATGAAACCATTTTACATGAAAGTTTTTAGCCTTACCAAGAGGCACTTAAGCAAATTGAGGTCTCATTTTCTAATAAATTTCAACTCCTTATAAAACCATGAGAGGCCAATTCATTAAATAAGGGTTCCAATAGTCTAAACAATACGATTGAGCACATAACGACATTGATTTCCATTTCATCTGATCTCATTTAGCCATTATTGCTACACTGTGTAAAATAGAATTGGAACTAAGTATCTCATACATGTATACAGTCAATACTCTTTCACTCCGCTAAGCACAAACCTAAGGCAAACGCGGACACTCAAACAAAGATAACTGTAGTAGGATTTCATATGACACATACAAGGAGTCACTCTAATCAACTACGATACCAAAGATGACCAAGAAACCGGCAACATCTATAGCACATAGGTTCCTTCAGTGTCAGAGCGGTTGACTAATTTCTCTCATTTGACCTTTGAACGCACGCAAAATTAGCGTTCGCATCTCAAGAGGAGTAAGCCTCAATATGGCCGCTTTGCTCTTGTTCTGGTCCTTATAGCGTCGTATATATCGTTCTCGGTTGGCTCTTTAGTTCAAGAGAGTTTATGCGACGTAAAGTCATATGAGACAACAGTGAACAATATCGCCTTTGCAAGTCCGTCGACTTCATAGGAGCATCACTACCTGCCTGTTTCG
>SNQN01006999.1:3032-35472 GCA_008642245.1 Bassia scoparia
ATATTCAACTCTTGAGGTGCGCTTTTGAACCTTTTTTACTAGTGATGCCACACTTTCTGCCCAAACTTTTGTGTGGCATCCGACATGACCAGCAGGCCATGCCATTTAAATTTTGGGCTATTTCTATAAATTGCCAAATTGACAAAATCACATGAGACACTAGTCCACTACCATGTGCTAAATTGTTACGGGTAACTACTACTGCAATCGTATCGATATTAACCTGACGATTTGATATAAAGTAAGAGGAAAATGTCCAATTATTACAATTATATGGATATGGAAGGAGTACTTAGTTAAAGTGAGATAAAGTATGAGTAGTAATTTTTGAAAACATTCTAAATCAGAAAGCTGTCGCAAGTATTTAAAACATTCATATTCCGACAATGTTTAATATGTTGATTGGACATAATTTTAGCATTTGTTGACTTAGGCCCTAGACAGGAGGACATTTGTGATGCTTTAAACATCTCAAATTGGCAGAAAAGTATAAAATAGTTGGGCTGATTTTTAGGGACTGTTCGTTTGTTTGCCATACTTGATCATAGGCATTCATGATGAGCAAGCCAACAGCTTAAAGTGTTCATCTATATCAATGAAGCTAGTAATGAGGGAACAAATGCATGGAGGCTGATCTTTCGCGGCAAACTAGGATGAATTTTATCGTGGTTGTTTATCTCGATTAGGTGTATATAAATATGGTTATAGACCTGGATATGTTATTTTAAATTAGCTCTTAAGTTGGATGTTGGTGGTCAAAAATATGTTAATTATTAACGTCTTTTAATCGTAGGATCGGGAACAATATGGACGTTGATATTTCACAATCAAATTCAGTAAATACTAAAGAATTAAAAGTTAATACGAAGTAGAATATAGTTCTATATATATCACAATCATATTATCAATGTAAGAAATTCAACCACTCTGTATTCAGATTAGAAAAGTTTAGATTTAAAAAAATTACGACTAATTGAAAATAGATGTACTTATTTATGTCCTTTCAAGTTCTTTACATATAGATGTTCTCTTTGTTACTGGTTTGTTCGTTCTCTATAATGTTTATACTTGGTGCGTGCATCTTCTTGTTTTACTTTAAGGCGACAAAATTTACCTAAATATTTTATGATTGTTCAATATGTAAAACGCAACATAGATTCATAATTGTCAATGGCTTTGCGGTATAAAAAAACAGAAGGTATTGTATACATCAGACTTGTCAATAATTTATTGTGCCATCAAGTTATATATGAATCTTTATATCAAATAGTGACTCCTTCTATATAATATGTGACCCTTACTTATCAATATAGTGACCCATTCACTTTACATCATATAGTGATAAAAAAAATAAGGTCATCTATAATTAATAAAAAAAGTAAACTATATTACGAAAAAGGGCACTATAATCTGGATGCCACAGTAATCTTATTGTGATCCGATGTATCTAATACTTTTCGTTGTCAAAAAAATGACTTATTTTTAAATATACAATTTGAGTATTATGTCTTTTGTTTAATAACGAAAAGGGGGAAAAATACTTACTAATGCTGAAGGACTTTATTAATTTTTTATTTCTGGAATATGTTGTTTTCTTAAATAGAGAACACAATTTATTATTTATGGTTTCTCCTCGAAAGAAAGAACTTTCCTCTTCTCCTTGCGAGAATGTTTAGTTTGGAGTCGTATTTGGTTTGTTGAAGAGATTGTGTGGTATCGACCAGCAGGTTATAGATCTTACAGTTAGAACAATATATCAAATCAAATTCTTTTCAGATTTCAACGATCGATGAGGACGGTCGGGGCGCTAGATGTTTGGAGGCCATGCTTCGAATTCTAATGAGGCCTGGACGTTTTTTTATTTTTTAAAAAAATTGTTTATTCTTCACATCAAGTCTTTTCATCTTCAATTTTTTCAAAAAAAAATAATTTTCCAATATCAATATTTAGAATTGGAAAGAAAGCATAAGAATTAATGGGGGTTTGAAGTGGAAAAGAAGTCCTTACTTTTAATAACAATTTAAAAAGCTAATTAAAAAAATAAGTTAATTATGCGGAGTTTTGAGATAGAAAAGATCGCCTTACTTTTTAATAACAAACAAAAAATAAAATTTAAATAGGTGATTGCGTTATGTTCAATATCTAAACAGGAATTCTTAGCAGGTAAAGAAGGGCACTTCAAACCATCTTGCTAAGTTGTATTTTCAACCGTCATATCTGATACAAATTTAAATATTATAATTAATTATCGAGCCTTGCCTTCGCGAGGCCTGCACGACCGCGCATCCAGCGTTGGCACGCCGGACCCTGAGATCGAGAGGCCCCTTCTTAGAAGGTGTGTATAAACAACGAATGTGGAAGAGAGGGGTATTCTTGAATGGGCACGCGACAATCATTATTTTTGAAATTCTATTTTATTTGTTCATTTTAATTTGGTTTATGATGCTAGTTTTGATTTCTACCGTAGGCACTGTCGTATCACTGTTTCTAAATGAAAAATCTATTTTTTATGGTTTTTTATTAAAATTATTCCTTAGGTTTTGAAAGCGATGGACAAAGTAAACCAAAATATTTATAACAACACACAAATTGTGATATCCGAGTTAATATTTATTATTATTCAATTTTTTTATCAGAAAATAATGTTAAGAAAGAATGTTGAGAATATAGATAAATATTTCTTATAGGTAGTTTGTTATTAGGTAAGTTATTGTCTTCTTATCGTTGAGAAGACTATTTGTATCTATATTCTCAACAAGGATGTAATGAAAATTAAAGAAATAAATGTTGACGTGTGAAAACTTTGATGGATAGATTTAATGAGTGACAACACGAGTGTTCTTTGTAGGTAGTAGTAGGGTCTTGTGTAACTGTGTAATAAAAAGAGTACGAAGTATCCATGTTAGGGTTAAAGTTTGTGAAATTAAAAATTAAAAGTGAAAAAAGTGACTAAACTAGAAATAACAATTGAATTAGATAATAATAATACTAAACTAATTCTGGTTAGAACTGTTTTACCGAGTGTGGATGGTGGTAAACGAAGCAAAATGTGAAGGAAGTTCATATCAAGATATGGTGGTTGTGAAATGAAGATGAGCTGCATAGTTCAAGCTAAGTTATGTTGATAGTTATATTGATGTATGGATATCTCTTATTTTGATTGTTGATTAATTCAACTTATATATAAATAGATTAATAACCTTGATTAGTAATCCTAGAATGACATTAGGTTTCTCACGTTGAGAAGTTCAAAAATCAACTTTTACCTCTTTAACACAAAACTTCCAAGGAGGCCCTCGTTTAATAGAACACGGCCCATCTCTAATCATCACCAGTACAAAGGAAAGTTAAAGTTAGTAAAAAAATTAAAATATAGTAAGGGATGCTTTATTCTGAATCTAAAAGATATGGTTGCTTTTCAGTTACATTGGTTTTTTAATCAAAAGAATTACACTATAGGTTGGTGGATCTTTGGGATATAAATATGCTTATCTTGCCCCTTATTCACAATTTCCAATGAGACTTGAGTGCAAAGTCATGCAACACGTAATTTTACCGTTTAATTAATGAAATTCAAAACTAATGAAGCAACTGAATTGAACTGAATATTTTACTGAGGCAAGAATTTTATATAGAATTTTGTCAGCTTAATAGTTGTAATGCTGAAGGTTGTACTGAAAGTGACCGATAAGTTAATGTATTTCAAGCTCCTAAACTTTCTATCAGAGCTGTATATTCTCTATCAAAATGAGGGCCTGGGGCGATGAGATTCAAACTTACCGTAGCTCGTTTTACTGTTGGCTCTTTACATTATCATAGTTAGGAAATTTTCAAATCAATATTAAGCATGTTATACATTAACTGAAAATCAACATGAACTGATGAATGAGCTGAATTGAACTGACTGATTAGAATATTTTTGAGAGAGAGGAAATTGGCGTTTGTTTGATGAACTGAACTAAACTGAACGATTGAGTGAACTGCTGAACTGAAAATTAAGCTAAGTAAACGCGGCTCTTAGTTTATTATCTTTTGATAGAGCGAATCTATTAACAATTTCCAAGTACAATCACGCGCTTGCGTAACGGTAATAAATGCAAAACAGTTGTGACTTAGACTCCTCTGAATAACAATAACGCTTAATTAATCCTATTTGTTTCTTTTGGATGGTTTTAATCTAGGTTTGAATAGAATTGAAGTGGATTGAGTGGCCGCTAAATCGGCGTATGTTGCTTAATGAATGAAAATGATGGACAGTTGCTAAATACAAATGAGTTGAAAGTAACGGTTGAACTAGACAATTAGCTAAATATCATCTATATTAAGTCAAGGAGAAGACAAGCAATGTGCTCCCTTGGAAAGACTTTCTTTACCTTTACTTAAAAAAACAAACAATTACTTATTAAATGCTTTGTCATCAATTTATTTAATTAGGTGTTAATAAGGAAAAGTTTGACTCTTATGCATTAGAGAGAAAATTAATGCAAAATAAAATGATATAGCTAGGCATGATTAATCAATTTTTTCTTATTACTAACTAAAGTTACTTAGTTTTTTATATCTAAATTATTCAATTGCCATAAACATTTAGGTTACTCATTTTTTTGAACTAAATTTCATGATTGTCTTTATGTCGTTAGTCGAGTGATGTTTTGATCAAGAATTAGGCTCATAATCACTTTCAAAATTATCATCTGCAACCTCGCGCTGCATAAACTTGCTGGTACTAATCTGAAATTGACTAAGGTGAATTCCTCCAGGTCAATTTTTACGTGATCTAGTACGACCCGGGACCCGACGAGTTCCCAAATTTTCCGGAACTGGTGGCCAGTTACATCGGTTCTAGGATTTTTTGGACCGGGACTGGACCCGGTGGGAACGCGTTCCCTCATTGTGTTTTTGATTTTTTTTTAGATTATAGGATTGATTTTGAAAAGAAAAATAAACTATGTGGCTTAATTATTAATAAATAATTTACACGTTGATACTCGTAGTTTCAATACATATTATTATTATACTTCCTCCTTTTTTTATCTCGTTAACAGCAATAAAATAATAGTTTTTTTTTCAAAGATGTAGCAAATAAATATGGAGAAAGAAATTTTCATATTCTAATAATAATAATGTTGATTAATCCCATATGCAATCTATTCTACTTATATATTTTAAATTATAACTCTGGTATACTAAATAGGGGAAATTACAATCATTAATAACAACATAAAACTTTCATTGGAATTGGTACCAGACCAGGATTCTGGTCTCACAAAAAGTGAAATACCAAATCGAAACCGATTCCACCATTCCAGAATTTTGGCGGAACTGCATACATCAGTCCTGGTAGAACCGGGTCGTAGTCCGGACCACGGTTTCCTGACCGGGTTTCTGATCGGTACTGGTACCTATTTTTTTTTGACACCCACAGTAATAATGTAATCAATCACTTATTCCATTAACTAGATTTTTAAGTATCTTTCCTTTGCAGATGTGGACTTACTTTGACTTTGGGAGTTCTATTTCATTTTAATAATGCATATCATTACGTAAAACCTTTCAATAACAGCTATTGGTATTTTTATTGATTATATAATTGTGAATTAAGCCCGGTCATATGTTCTTTGACAGAAGAGAAAAAGATTGATGGTGACACTTTGTCAATATATTACATACTAATAATATTTTTTTATTACATTTGAGTTTTTACTGTTACTTTTTAGAAGGCACGTGTGTAACAACCAGAGTGTCATATTCTATGGCAGTGACTTATCTTTTTATTATTTCTTTATTTAATTTTTTCAATGGAAGGAGTGACATGTACTTTTAGATGTATGAAACACTTGAATTTATTGGCTGCACGTGTGTACATGACATTGATGACAATATTTAAGTCTCTTTTTTGCGCGAAATGATATGATCCAAGTGTTTCTGTACTTTGTGGATTTTGGTTCTACTCTTTTTTCCTTTATATTTAGTGGGTGTTTAGCTACTTTCTCATTAGTCTCTTAGTTGTGTACTTGTTCAGTTTATTTTTTTTTTTAAAACAAAATGAATGAAATTGGAGATTTGAAGTGAACCAATCATTTTTTTATGGTGATTTTTCTCAATATCCTGAGGTTTTGCGTAACTAGGCTCAGTTACCCCTGTAACTTTTGAAAATGCTCATATTCCCTGAGTTTTGATATATGTTAGGCTGAGTACCTTGGTTTTGAGGAGGGGTATTGAGAACTCAACTTTTGAAGTCTATAAATTTTTTTTAACCTTTTTCCTCATTAACCTGTTACTTACTAACACTCGGTATCTTCCAAAAACAAATATGGAAGATTAATCAAAGCTTACAATCATTTAAACACATACGAAAAAAATGAATTCAACGCCTTTAAACTCATGAAAAAACAAAAAAATAATTTTTTTTTCGATTTAGGATATATTTCATTAAACCAAAGTAGGTTACAAGTGAAAGTAATGACAACTAGTTATGTAATATTCAAAAAATTTGTGATTACTCATATACCCTAAAGGTATCAGGGTATATGAAGCGTTTTCAAAGTTCGGGTATATGGCTTTACGCAATATGCTGGGGTTTATGAGGAATCCTTTTTTTATTGATCATATAATTTCAATCTATTGAATCATCGGAAGCAGAATGGAAATGATTCTGGTGAGTGAGGAGGAGGTCAGTAACAAACAGTGTTGATATTATGATTATTTGGTATCCGGTGGAATGGAAACAGCTATAGAGATATTTTTATATATTGAAACAAAATATGTAATTTGTTATTCATAATTTTATTAGGGTACACATGGAAATCTTCCGGAATTTTGCCATAGTTGATACTTAATTAGTCAAAGGTCGACATGGCAAGACCTGTCCGAATTCAGCAACCTTTCACATGCGAAAACAAACTTGTTTGACTATCACTACTTCTGGAAATAATTTTCATCCTTTGATGAAAATTAAAGAATCAGAGATCGAATACCTATGGTATTCGAGATATCAACTTATTCTCCAAGAAATTGTTAAGACCAGTTCCCGTCAGAAGAAATTAATATCTTCGAATTGAAACTAATTTTATGCCTTGAATCTTAAACCATCTTTGATGGAATGAAAATGCTAAGTGCTCATTTATGAACAAGAGACAAAACATTGTGCCAACAAAATGATCCTTCACTAAGACAACTAGTCAATCTGCTCTCCATTTTTACTATAATTGCTTCATACAACAATCAGCTATGGGGAGCTATTGATGACTTCCAGGATGCTTTCGTCCTGTTAGCTTAAGCGTAAATGAGCTGTGATGATCATTGCTCATGATTAATAGGGCCTCAAAAAGAAGAATATAAGAATGTTTTGAAGCAATGCATTTGAGGATAGACTTAATAAGGCCTCATGACTAGATAAGTTGGGACATTTCTAAGGAAGTTATGTTAACGAGTATTCGGATTCACACACCGATGGATTGCAATATGGAATGAGGCTGAGTGTGTTCGCGGTGTCCTTCACTCATATCTGTGATAATGGTACTTTACTCGGGTTTTCCGTCTCAAAGGCAGGATGAGGCAGCGCGAGATTCTTTTCCCTACCTTTTTTAATTTTCGCATTGAATTGTGTTTAGTGAATGCAGTGTTGCAGATCAGAAGATTAATTAAGGAATTAAAATAGTTTGAAGGGGATGTATGCCGATCAATCTTATTCTTTTGCGATTGAATGCGCTAGTATGTTTTAGGTCATGAGTCTCAGCTGCTCGAAGAGTTACGGGGAATATAGATGATTTTGCCATTATCTCAGGGAATTAGTCAACTTTAATAGTCCCATGTTGACTTTGCAGGATACACCTCGACTTTCGGAGACTCTAAGAACCATAGGTGTCAGCTTAAGACACAAACTTGGTAGTAGTTGTGTT
This sequence comes from Bassia scoparia, assembly GCA_008642245.1. Classification (NCBI taxonomy): domain Eukaryota; kingdom Viridiplantae; phylum Streptophyta; class Magnoliopsida; order Caryophyllales; family Amaranthaceae; genus Bassia; species Bassia scoparia. Next base: position 10,934 of record SNQN01006999.1, read on the forward strand.
GTTCGATGATGTTGATGAGATCAACAATGGTGTATTTCACTTTTTGCCGATAGGTATGCCAGCCATTAGCTTCATGTAGATTTTCATCTGAGCCACCGGGGCAAGTTGTATTAATTAACTCAGTGCTTTCACACTGGCTAGTCCATAATGGCTATTCTATTCTTCTTGCCGAGTTATCTATGAAGAAACTAAACCTTTACCTTTCTGCAGTTTTTATTGGAGCGAAGAAACAGAGGAGAAAGGAATACTCTGGAGCAGGAACCTCCGACCTTACACACCGGAAAAGGAGATTGGGGTTGAAGAAGATATTGAAGCTATGACTATGCCTTTGTAGGAAAGCAGGACATAGGAGAATTCATAATAATAAAAAATTACCGATGAGTACATCAATGTCTCAGAAATACAGGGCTCCTTTATTACGTAACCGTTTGGAAGTAACCTCCCAAATGCGTGCAGGATTTTATGTGCGGCGAAGCATAATGAAGCTTGTCGTTGTGCTCAGACGAGAAGCTTCACTTCATTAGAGTGGGATAATGGCAGAAGTTATTAATATATAAGACCATTATTCTGACAACGTGCAGGTCCGACGTATCAGCTTTCTAGATAGGGTTTTAATTGCAGGAGCACTCCGCGTAATGGGGCTCAGTGATCTTGAGTTTCGGAACAAGAGGACTCTAGAAAAAGATTCCTAATTTGGAAAGCATTTTTCATCTCCCACTGTAATAAGAGCCATTCTTGCTATCCCCTTACCAAACAAACAAGGGTTGATGAAAATGAGTGGAGTGAGAGGGCTCATGGAGTATAGTGTCCCGATCAGACTTCACAAAATTTTTCCCATACTGAAAAATAAGGCATGAGAACGTAAAAGAAGAGTGAGAGTTGTCAGTTTTTGGCGAAAGCTTTGGACGAAAATATTGTCAGCAGAGAAATGGTGACGATTTTGGCTTTTGGACACTGATACACAATTGCATGGCTACGCGTACGATAATGTCCTTCAAAAGAGGCCTCTCAAGTACTAACCCCCCCAGTTGTATTCTCTCTCTTTAAATGAGGGGTGGGTGAGATTCAAAATTACCGTTTTGTTTTTATGTTGGCTCTTGATATCATGTTAGGAAATTTCATCAACTATTAAAGCCTGTTTACATTAACTGAAATCAACTGAACTGAACTGAATGGAGCTGAATTGAACTGAACTGAATTGAATATTTTATGAGAGAGAGAAATTGGGTTAAGAATTGATGAACTGAACTAAACTGAACTGAATGGAGCTGAACTGAACTGAACTGAAAATAAGCTAATGTAAACAGGCTCTTAGTTTCATCTTTTGATAGAGACGATCTAATTAACAATTTCAAGTACAATACGCCACCTTCGTAACGGAATAAATGCAACAGTTGTATTAGCACTCCTCTGAATACAAAATAAGCTAATAAATCCTGTTCTTTGGGGTTTAATTAGGTTGATAGAAATGAAGTTGGTTGAAGTGGGCTAAAATCGGTTGAATAGTTGAACTAAAATGAAATGAAATGAACTGAAGTTGCTAAAATAAAAATGAGTTGAAGTAACGGAATTGAACTGAAATTAGCTAAAATATCTCTATATATAAGTCAAGGGAGAAGCAATGGTGTCCCCTTGGAAAAGACTTTCTTACCTTTACTTAACAAAAACAAAACATTACTTACTTAAAATGCTTTCAATCAATTCTTAATTTATAATTAGGTGTAATAAGGAAAGTTTGACTCAATTATGCATTAAAGGAGAAAATTATGCCAAAAAATAAAATGATATAAACATACGGATGATTAAATCAATTTTCAATTTATTATAAACTAAAAGTTACTTAGTTTTTTTATATCTAAATATTCAATTGCAATAACAATTAGGTTCTCATTTTTTTTGAACTAAATTTCATAGTTGTCATTTATGTCGTAAGTCGAGCTGATGTATTTGATCAAGAAATTAAGGCTCATAATCAATTTACAAAATTATATCATTGCACACCTCGCGTGCATAAATTGCTGGTACTAATTGAAATGAACTAAGGTGAACTTCCCAGGTCAATTTTTAGTGGATCTAGTACGACCCGGACCCGACGAGTCCCAAATTTCCGGAACTGGGCCCAGTTAAATCGGTTCCTAGGTTTTTTTTGGAACCGGAACGGACCCGGTGGGAACCGGTTCCCTCATTGTGTTTTTGATTTTTTTTAGATATAAGATTGATTTTGAAAAGAAAAATAAAACTTGAGTGGCTTAATTAATTATAAATATTTACAAACGTTTATACTCCGTAGTTTAATACATATTAATATATACTTCCTCCTTTTTTCTTACTCGTTAAACAGGCAATACAATAATAGTTTTTTTTTCAAAGATGTAGCAAATAAAATATTGGAGAAAGAAATTTTTTTCATATTCTAATAATAATATGTTATAATCCATATGCTTCTAATTATTCTATATTTTAAATTTAACTCTGTATATAAATAGGGAAATTACAATACTTAATCAACACATAAAACTTTTTCATTGGGAAATTTACCCGGACACATCTGGTTCCAAAAAGTTGAATACCCAAATCGAAACCGGATTCCAACCAGTTCCAGAATTTTGGCGGAACTCATAATCAGCTCCTGGTAGAACGGGTCAGTGTCCGGACACCGGTTCTGACCGGGTTCGTGATCCCGTACTGGGTACCTGTTTTTTTTGACACCCACCAGTAATATGTAATCATCACTATTTCCATTTAACTAGATTTTTAAAGGTATCTTATCTTCTGCATGATGTGGACTTCACTTTTGACTTTGGAGTGTCTATTTTCATTTTTATATGGCATATCATTAGTAAACCTTCTACAATAACAGCATATGGTATTATTTTATTGATTACTATAATTAGTAATTAAGCCCGTCATATGTTTCTTTTGAAGAAGAGAAAAAATTGGATGGTGACCACTCTTGTCAATATACTTACATACAATAATATTTTTTTAATTAATTTGAATTTTTACTGATTTTTTTAGAAGCACGGTTGTACCAACAGAGTGTCATATTCTATGGCGCTTGACTTATATCTTTTTATTATTCTTTAATTTATTTTCAACTGGAAGGAGTGACATTGTACTTTTTTAGATTTGAAACACTTGGAATTTATGGCTGCACGTGTGTACAATGCATTGATGACAAATTTAAGTCTCTTTTTTGCGCGAAATATATGATCCAAGTCGTTTTGTACTTTGTGGGATTTATGGTTCTACTTTTTTTCCTTGTATTATTTAGTGGGTGTTTAGCCTACTTTTCTCATTAGTCTCTTAGTTGTGTTACTTTGTTGTTTATTTTTTTTTTAAAAAAAATTGAATGAAATTGAGAGATTTGAAGTCCAATCATTTTTTTATGGTTTTTCCTCAATATCCTGAGGTTTGCGTAATAGGCTCACGTATACCCCTGAATTTTGAAAATGCTTCATATATCCCTGGTTTTGATATATTTAGGCTGAATTACCCTTGGTTTGGAGGGTATTTGAGAAATCCACTTTTGAGTCTATTAAATTTTTTTTACCTTTTTCTATTCACCATGTTACTTACTAACACCGTTATCATGTCCAAAAACATAATATGAAGATTATCAAAGTTAATATCATTTAAACAATACGAAAAAAAGATTCAAACGCCTTAAACTCATGAAAAAAACAAAAAAATAATTTTTTTCTCGATGGTTTAGGATACTTTTCATAAACAAAGTAGGTTACAAGTGGAAAGTAATGAAACAGTTATCGTAATATTCAAAAAATTTATGATTACTCATATACCTAAAGAGTATCAGGGTATAGTGAAGCGTTTTCAAAGTTCAGGGTATATGGCGTTTTACGACATATGCTCGGGGTTTATGAGGAAAATCCCTTTTTTTGATTGATCATATAATTTACAATTCTACTTGAATCATCGGAAGCAGAATGGAAATGATTCTTGGTGAGGTTGAGGAGGAGGCAGTAACCAAAAGTGTTGATATTAATGATTATTTGGTATCAGGTGGAATGGAACGTCTATAGAGATATTTTTATATATTGAACAAAATTGTAATTTGTTTTCATTAATTTGATTAAGGTACACATGGAACTACCGAATTTTGCCATAGTTGATACCTTATAGATCAAAGTCGACATGGCACAGACCTGTCCGAATTACAGCAACCTTCTCACTTGCGAGAAACAACTACTGTTTGACTAGTCAACTCTTCTGGCAAATAATTTTCATCCTTTGATCTGAAAATTAAGAAATCAGAGATCGATACCTATGGTATTGGATGAGTAAAACTATTCTCCAGAAAATTGTTAGACCAGTTCCCGTCACGAAGAAATTAATATTTCGAATTAAACTAATTTTGCCTTGAAATTTAAAACCATTTTGCATGGATTGAAAATGCTAAGTGGCTCATTTATGAACAAGGAGACAAAACATGTGCTCAACAAAAATGTCTTCACTAAGACAACATGTTCATTGCTCTCACATTTTTATATAATCTGCTTCAGCTACAAAATCAGCTATGGGGAGCTATTGATGACTTCCAGAAATGCTTTGCTGATTGCTTAAGGAATGAGTTGTGATTGTTCTTGCTTCGATGAATTAATAGGGCCCTCAAAAGAAGAATATGATAATAAGTGTTTTGAAATAATGCTTGAAGGATAGACTTAATAAGCCTATGACTAGATAGTTGGCGAGCTTTCTAAGAATTATAGTTTAACGACGATTGGATTCCTCAACGATGGATTAATATGGATCAGGCTGAGTGTGTCGCGTTCTTCACTCTTTTGATAATGGTACTTCTGGGTTTTCCGTCTCAAAGCAGGATGAGGCAGCGCGAGATCTCTTTTCCCTCCTTTTTCTAACTTTTGCATTGAATTCGGCTTTTAGGAACTGACGTGATTGCGATCAGAGATTAATTAAGGAATTAAGATAGTTTACAGGGGATGTTGCGATCAACTTTATTCTTTGCAGATTGGAATGCGCTAGTATGATTTTAAGGTCAATGAGTCTAGCTGCTCGAAGAGTTCGGGAAATAGATGATTTTGCACTTATCTCAGGGAATTAGTCAACTTTAAAGTCCCATGTGATCTTTAGCAGGATACACCTACGACTGCTTCGGAGACTTCTAAAGAACCATAGGTGTCGAGCTTAAAGACACAACTTGGTTACGTATTGGTTGTTCGATGAGTTGATGGCCCAGATCAACTAACTGGTGTATTTCACTATTTTGCCGATAGGTTGCAGCCATTTAGTTCATGGCTTTTCATCTGAGCCAACCGGGGCAAGGTTGTAATTAATTATCCAGTGCTTTCACACTTGGCTAGTCCATAATGGCTATTCTATTCTTCTTGCCGAGTTATCTATGAAGAAACTAAACCTTTACCTTTCTGCAGTTTTTATTGGAGCGAAGAAACAGAGGAGAAAGGAATACTCTGGAGCAGGAACCTCCGACCTTACACACCGGAAAAGGAGATTGGGGTTGAAGAAGATATTGAAGCTATGACTATGCCTTTGTAGGAAAGCAGGACATAGGAGAATTCATAATAATAAAAAATTACCGATGAGTACATCAATGTCTCAGAAATACAGGGCTCCTTTATTACGTAACCGTTTGGAAGTAACCTCCCAAATGCGTGCAGGATTTTATGTGCGGCGAAGCATAATGAAGCTTGTCGTTGTGCTCAGACGAGAAGCTTCACTTCATTAGAGTGGGATAATGGCAGAAGTTATTAATATATAAGACCATTATTCTGACAACGTGCAGGTCCGACGTATCAGCTTTCTAGATAGGGTTTTAATTGCAGGAGCACTCCGCGTAATGGGGCTCAGTGATCTTGAGTTTCGGAACAAGAGGACTCTAGAAAAAGATTCCTAATTTGGAAAGCATTTTTCATCTCCCACTGTAATAAGAGCCATTCTTGCTATCCCCTTACCAAACAAACAAGGGTTGATGAAAATGAGTGGAGTGAGAGGGCTCATGGAGTATAGTGTCCCGATCAGACTTCACAAAATTTTTCCCATACTGAAAAATAAGGATGAGAAGGTAAATGAAGAGGAGAGTGTCAGTTTTTGGCGGAAGCTTTGGAGAACAAATATGTCAGAGAAATGGTGACGATTTGCTTGGAAACTGATACACAATTGCATGGCTACGCGTGATAATGTCCTCAAAAGAGGCCTTCAAGTACCTAACCGTTGTGTTTTTTGTGGGGAGGAGGAGATAAGCTTACATCTATTTCGTGAATGCACCATTACCTARCATGTTTGGAAAGCAGGCACCCTAGGGATTCAGCAGCAGATTACACCTACTAATAACATGAAAGAGTGGTTCATCAACTAGTTTAACTATCTCTTTAGAGCCAGAGGGGAAAGACATGTGTATTTTATAGCAACATGTTGGGTGATATGGATCCATAGGAATGAGGTGATTTTCAAGGAGGCCAGGGCTAATCCAATTATCATTATGATGATAATCGACCAGTGCATAAGAACATGTTATTTGTGCTTTTAAAGAGATCAGCAGTTGGAAGCAAGCTCTAAAAGACATACGAGTTACCAACATAGCAAGGCTCTCACGATTTGGAGCAGAGGAGTGGCTACTCCTGGTACAAGGTGGAAGCTGATTTGTTAACGGTGCATGGAAGGCTAAACACAATAATCTATATAGGGCTGCAATTGGATGGTGTCTCTTTAACTCAAATAATAGGCTGATTGTGCAGGAAGGGCACCCAGTGCAGGCCATTAACTACACAAAAGCTGATATACTTTCCAGCCTCTATGGCTTGGAGAAAGCTAAGAAGGTGTGTGATGAAATTGAAGAATTGAAGTCCACACCGATTGCCTCTCGATCATTAACTTTTTACACAACTCGGGATTTTGTTTAAAGGAATGTAAAAGTGTAGTTAGTGATCTTTTATGCTTAAGTAGTAGCTTTACTTTTATTAGTTTCTCTAGGGTATCCAAAACACAGGTAAACTTGGCCCATGTAGTGGCGGTCAATGCTAGGAAAGGAGTCTAACCTTTTTGTGTTTATTGTCTACACTGCAAAAAAAAAAAAAAAAAAAAAAAAATTTTTATATAAGAACTAAATTGATCACAACATCAAAGTAAGTATGTTTTAACTTGTAACCAAGAAGACAATGTAGGAATTTGCAATGGCATGTTTAAAGGAGGATAATAAACAAGTAAACCTATGTGATAATACTTGGACACGTTTCTTTCAAATATTGGGTCAAAGTGATCTATGTGGGAAACGCTACGAATAGACTAAAWCAGGTCCAAAACGGATCAAAAATCCGKCGTCCGTTTACTAAAATAGTAGTAAGRAATGATCTACGGTGTGGATRAGTGACAAGTGTCACACATCCAAGGCTTCCTAGGGTTTTTAAGGGATTACCTATCACAACAAGAAAATCCAACTCRGTCGACCRTCTAGTAATGGTCGRTAAACTTGAAAAAACGGTCGRTAAACTTCGGTCGATGCAAAGGTGGTTAGTAAATTGGTTTTACCGACCGTTTGGTGGTCGGTAAATAACGTACGGTCGGTAACAGACGACTGAGTATTTTCAATAAAATATGCTATTTCAAAGAACAACTGTTCCAGAGTCGTAAAATTATATTCTTAATAAATAATACATTTTACAGACCGTAGAACAGTCAGTAATGGATTTATAAAATAAATATTTTTTACCGACCTCTCAATCGATCGATAAACTGAACTCGTGAAATAAAAAAGGGAGGAAACCAACTTGCAAATGTTGATCTTCCACACACATCACACCAAACACACACAACACACACACACACGCACAACACATACACACACACACAACACAGAGAGAAAGCATACACAACGAATACGAACTGAAAAAGCGGATAGGTTCGAATTTTTCGGACACGAACACGACTGAAAATAAATGGGTTAGGTCAGGTTAAATTCTGAACACGAAATGAATATGAACTTAAAAATTAAAAATAAAAGTATTTTCTTACTGTTCTATATATACGTTCCTTTATTAGCCCAGCCACTGATTGTCATTTCTTGCTTAATTATTAGATGATAATTATTTTATTGCTAATTATTTGTTGCTTAAATGATTATTTGACTATTTTTCGCTTAAATGATTTTAACAGTATAAGCGCAGGTAAAAGTTGATACGACACGAACACGACCTGAAAAAAAGCAGGTTAGGTTCAATTTCCGACACGAAAAGTTAATGGGGCCGATACGGCACGACCTGAAAGTAAAACGGGTCGGGTTAGGGTAAAGAAACTCAGCACGAAAAAAGTACGACAAGAAGACACGAACACAGAGACACGACTATTTTCCAACGCTAAACACACACACTAGAGGTGTTCATTGGGCCGGGTCGAGCTTGCTTGAAATATAAGCCTTTAATCGAGCTCGTTTCGGGCCTAAGTTTGTGTCAAAGCCAAAATAAGTTGTGGACCTAGTTAGCTTTTCGGGCCGGGCCACAATTTTTACCAAAATGGCAAAAATTTGATCGCCAAAGCTTGAACAAAAAAGTGGAAATTTCGGACGGACCCGACCTTTGCTCGAATTCGGCCGAAAAAGTCGTGAAAAAGCCGCAAAATTTTGGGCTGGGATCATTTGAATCACTCTAATATAGACAACAAGGAATCAATTAAAAAATAACAAATTGAGAATTAAATTTAAAACGAAAATTTTATTTATAATGATATATATAATTACAGTAACATTTACATGATACATATTAAATTTACTACACTTCTACTATAAACTGAATTCTTGTAGTAATCTGGAACTCTTCATTATATGGAACTGAGATTTGGAACAAATCAAACAATATATAATTAAACAATTCCACTAGAAAACAAGGAAATTAAACCAAAATTAAATGGGAAATTAAACATTAAAATGGGAAAAATTGATTTTTTTAGAAATTCAAGATCATAGAATGAAGAAAAGTTAGACGAAAAAAGAGGGGGGAAAAATCCAAATAATTATAAGTGAATCCAAGTTTAATAATCGGAAAACGAAAGAATAAAAAAAACAAGAAATGAAAAGGTCGAACCATAAACCCCAAGTTAAAAAATTAAAACGAAATTTCATTTATAAACTAAAATCAAAAAAACAATCAAAACAAAAAAATCAATTTAAAACCCAATTTTAAAACGAAAATTCAGAAGAATTTCAAAAAAATAGATCGACATTTCAAACGAAAATGACAATAGATCTAAAAACAAGATTCGAAACGAAAATTATTTTTTTTTCAAAAAAAAAAAACAAACCCGAAATTTGTATTAAAACAAAATTCGAGATCTAAAACGAAAAAAACAGAAAACAAACCTAAACGAAAAAACAAAACCAGATCTAAAACGAGAAAAAACCAGCAACGATGCCTAAAAATTGAATTAAGGACTAACCATTCGAATTTGTGGTGGTGTGGTGTAGTCCCGCGAGCGGCGACGAGAAGGTTCGAAGGTGGGGACTTGAGAGAATGGAGTGGGACACCGAGAGATGGCATGCGAGACGCAGAGAGGACCGAGATGAGTGGGGGAGAGGAGAGGGACCAAGATGAGAGAGGGAGAGAGAGGAGATGGAGATGAAAGGAGGAGATGAGAGGAGGGGATAACTGGTTGAGGGAGAGTGTGTGAATGAAGGTTGAGGAGAGAGTGTGAATTGAGGGATATAAGGGGTACTATATGTGTATAAGAGTAGCAACCGTTTTTTAATACTTCGTATATTGGATCAGCTAGGCTTCCGTTTTTTTTAATATATTGGTTTTACAATCGACAGGCGGTCGGTAATTTCTTATTTTACCGACTGTTGTGGTCGGTCGGCATCATTTTCCCGACGTCTGACGATCGGTAAAAATTTCCCGACCGGTTTCAATTGGTGACGGTCGGTATTTCCAGACCAGATTTTCTAGGGTCGATAAAATCGATCGGTCGAACGCTTATTTCTTGTTGTGTATAAATACCATGGAAAATCTCATTAATGAAGTATTCATTATTATTCATACAACCACCACCTACTTGAGAGCATCTCTCACTATTTTCTCACTCTAAATAGCACTTTGATCCCTTTAATCCCGTACTTACTTAAGCATCGGAGGGGAGATAATCAGAATAAGATTATTCTTCTTTGTGCGGGTGCTAAGGAGGCGTGGCGCGCTGAAGGTGCTAAGGAGAAAGAAGTGATAAGGACTTTAACTAGACCTAGGTCACACCTTTTCTTGATAGGAGGAAGTGCTAAGGTTTCGAACTTTGTTCAATTGAGGTCAGCTCTCCCGAGGTAGCATTGACGGGAAGCCTCCACCTCTCTTTCAACCCTCTAGCTAAAAGGAAATATTGTAGCTAGCCAAATTTACTTGCTACAACAATATCCAAGCAGACATATACACTTGACAATTCAGTACTAWCATWTTTGTCAAGTGGTAAACCATGTTTTGTTGAAATAAATATTAGCGCAAAAATYTATACATTAATTTCATACTAARCATAATAATAAGAAAGATATGGTAAGAACGAACCTCTCTTGATCTTAGATCCAAAATTCATCTTGTATGAATTTTCCATTGATATGAGACAATCTTCACGAAATTAGTCACGATCTTCTTCAACAAAYTGCATTTGAAAATAAAGAACAAGATATTCATCAACAAATTGAATTGCCAATTTTATACTAAGAACGTGGGAGTTGAAAAGAATAGCCAAAGAATGCTCAAAACAAAGATGCATCGATTGCTTGTATGAATGGACCGCATTTGCCCTTACCAAGAAAATAACAAACAACTCCCAACCAGTGTCACGATCCCAATCAAGCAATGCAAGCACCAACACGATCTGTTTTTCCAATGCCTTTGGGACACTTCACCCGCTACGGGAAAGCAATGACTTGCCTTGGTTTGCCCAAACTACCTTTTGCTTATTATGTATTAAAATTGGAAATTGCATTATTATTTATGTGACTTAATTAGTGAATAACTTAAATCATAAACATTACTCCAAATTGAATTGAAACATATGAAATTATATTGAATTTCAAGTCATGTTTATTTACAAAATAATTACATTTGAGATTTATTGTATATTTGTATTCTTGCTAATTAGCTATAAACATTTTAATATGATACATACAATACAATCATTTATAATAAAATACAACTTTCATAGGTTTAATAGCACGTGTTTGATGTTYCCTTCCTTCAAAAATCATAGTAATACAACTATACAAGTACATCGAGGTCTATATGTTGGAAAAATGGCTTTAAGGCCATATTAATTCCTACTTATGGTTTTCCCTTGGGATTCTTATAGAGTATAACTTACAACTCATACTTTTTATGAGACTCTGAATGGAGATATACTCCTTAAGAATATGTTCTATTATAGAGTATGAGTGATATTTTTCATTAATATTTAACGTCAATTATTTGTAATGATTATGTAATTTTAAGGTTAAGTTTATATGGGATTTCTCATCTATAATATATGTGGCTTGCAAGTTTTGAGTAGAGAGAATTCCTACATCATCTCTATTCTCTTAAGTCTTGAAGAAGGGCTTGTGTGTTCCAATCCTCACACCTCAATAATAGTATTTGAGAGTTGATGTAAAACCTTGGGGAACGAATGGTCATTAACGTTTTGTACCGTGGAGGGCGAATCTCGTTTTAGGCATGGTTTTTAGACCATGACATCACATTCAATTCTATTTCCAAATCCTTCTAAGTGTTTAATTCATCAATATTTAATATTGTAGCCTTGATATACCATATTTCACACTATATCTGAACTAGGGAATGATATCCCGCTCATTTAAGCATCTTAAGACATCATAAAATTTTATTATTTATTATTTTTTATTATAGTATATAAATAGTATAGGGCTGAGCACGGTCCAAACCGGACCGGAGGACCAAAATCTCAAAAAATATGACAGAGATCGGACTTGTTAGCCTTTTTTTGCGTGTGGTTTTAAATTGAAAAATTAAATAATAAACCCGGTGGAATCGTTGGACTGCTGGACTATTTTGCACTTGTGCTTACTAACTTAGTTTAGACTTCAACATACATCCAAATTTTAACAGTACAAATCAACAAAAATCAAAAATTACTGTTTAAAGAATATCAATAAACAATTCTACAAAATTCAAGATTCAATTTGAACTCAATTCAATATAACAATATTAATTGATCATCAACATATTTCATTACATATATTAATTACATACTAATCATACCATTTATTAACAACAATGTAACAAAATAATAATTTTTTTTTTTTTGGAATTCTATAGGTGGCATCGAGATTTTCCAAATCCCACAGTGAAATTAAGTTTCCTATTCTACACGTGAATCAAAATTTTGGGATTCCACGTAAGGCCTCAAGGTTTGTTTGTTCCCGTATTGGTAAGTAAATTCAAACTTAAACATCTCATCAAACAAACACACCCCGCTAGACCTCACGCTCCCAGCCATCACCCTAACAGTCAGTCGCATCAATCGACTACCAACATCGACACTACCTTACCACTGCACAACCACCTGAGATCACCATCTCCAAGCGCCTAATCACCCCCATTTTACAAAATAAAGCTGATAATACTGAAGACAATCAATTATTTAATGTATGGATCTACAAGATAGATAGAAGTTTTGTGCTTTCAATTTAATACATGGGTTAAACTCGTGACGCAAAACTTCACTGGATCTAACGACGCAAGAAAAGATCGAGTTTGCGCTCCTACTCTACTTTCTACTCTAAAACTTGCTCTTTTTTTTCTTTAATTCGAATTTATCCAAACAATACTCAATTTTTAATTTTCAAATTAGGGAAAATTGTGAAAGAACCCTAATTTCAAAATTGGGGAAAATTTGGGGAGACTCTAATTTTCAATTGGGAGAATTCTAAAATGGTGGTGGAGAGTATCGCGAGTGTGGTGTGGGGTGCGTGGTGCGTCTCAGGTATGGTGGTTGATTGGCGACCTTGTAGGTGGGTGTGGCGGTTGTTTGGGGCAACTTAAAGCGGAGGAGAGAGAGAGGTGTGGCGAAGTGGTGGGCTTGCGTATGGGTGGCGCTCGGTTGGGGGGGACGTGGATGCGGTTGGTTGGCTCGATTAGGGGGGTTGGGGGTGGTGGTTGGGTAGTTTGGGAAGGTGGGTTAGGTGTTTAGGAATTGTAATTAGTTAGGCTTGGTTAATATGTAAATTAATCAAAACTCAGAGACCACGACGCGGTGGGATTTCTCGAACCTGAGGCACGGTGTAGAATGGGAAAATTAGTTTGTCACCGTGGTAATTTTGCAAAATTCGATTGCCCATATAGAATTTCCCCATTTTTTTACAGTAAACAAATATTATAACGACATATAAGTAAATTATTATTAAACAAAACGTGGCATATTGGCTTGGGTGGCCTTTGTTGTGACTAACTGCGAGAGGCTGCTTTGGAAGAGGAGCTGTGAGAGGGGGGTTGTGAAGAGGGCTGTGAAGAAGGGTGCGAAGAGGGGCTAGAGGCGAAAGGAGTGGAGGCGTCAAGCGAATGCGGCGGACCAGATGCCGTTCGGGGTGGAGCGGGAGTCGGCAGTGACTGGCAAAGGGTGGGTAGTATTTTTAGGGTTTTGGGTTAGAGAGGGAGTGAATGAGGCAGAAACAAAAGAGTGAATGAGATGAAAATATGAGATTTCTTTTTAGTTGGATTTAATTTTTTTAGAAACAAATATATTTTATAATTTATTTGAATCATTGGTAAAGATCTGAAAACTTTGATTTTGGACTGTACGGTCGGAGATCGACTCCCCAAAATATTCTGGATCGGACCTGGACTATTATATATTATATATATTATATATTATATATATAGTAATATAATATATATTATTATATTATATTATATATATATATATAGGGCTTGTTAGAATGAGAATGGGAAATGAGAAAACAGTTAAAGTTGGAATTGTCCTACCATAAAGTAGAAAGTACATAAGAGGAATGAATATTGGCTTTTTAAAAAAGTAAGAAGTGGGGCATGTGTCAACATTTAGTGGTTTTCTTATTTCACATTTCTCATTCTGCAAGTCCCTATATATATATATATATTATTATATATATATATATATTATCTATATTATATTATTATAATATATATAGATATATATATATATATATATATATTGCGGATAATGAGAAGGATTAAATTGGGAAGCGTGAGAGCAATCTTCGATCGTTGGATTTGAATCCAAGGGCATTATTTATTTCAATGAAAAAGTAATGTGGCAATTTTTTATACATAAATGTGCAAAATTTTCCGTATGCATGTGCAAAAACAAACATTGTACATTTATGTACAAAATTTTGACATATACCTATTAAATTTATGCACTTTTGACGTCCATCTCAAAAATCAAAGATCAGATTGCTTCTCATAACTTTCATTTTAAGGGTTAGGATTAAATGAGAAGTGTTAGAATCAATCTTGATCGTTAATTTTGAGATGAACGGCCAATATCATAATTTAATAAGTAAATGTGCAAATTTTTGTACATAATGTGCATTTTTTTTTTGGATTTTTTGCACATTACCCAGAATATTGTGCCAATTTATTATTAAAATATGCACTTTACTTTTTTCATGAAATAATCTTGACCCATCTTAAAATTTAATGATCAAAGATTGATTATCAACTTCTCATTTATTTGATCCCAATCTCTGTCTATTTTATATATATAATAGTATATATATATATTTATATATATATATATATATACTATATATATATATATATTATATATATAGTATTATTAATAATATATATTTATATATATTATATATATATATTATATATATATATAAATATTATATATATATATTAATATATTATTATTATATATATATATATCTTTTAGGATAATGAGAAGAACTTTAAATGAGAAGCATGAGAAGCAATTTGATGGTGGATTTTGAATGGAAGGTCAGATTTTATATTTCACCAAAAAGTAATGTGCATAATTTTAAATACATGAAATGTGCATATTTTTAATACATAATATGCATATTCATAAAAAATTGCAATTCATGGAAAATTGTGGACATTCACTATAAAACTTATGCACATGCTAGTCGTCATCTTAAAAATAAAGGGCCAAGATTGTTTCACTTCTCATTTTAAGGGTCTTCTCATGGATCCAACCTATTATATATATATATATATATATATATATATAATATATAATATATATTATTATAATATATATTTATAATATATAATATATATATATATAGAAAGAGGATCATCGTGAAACTAGTACTTTGAGTGAAATAAAAATTAAAAATTAGAAACGTATCGTGTGTAATCTATGGTTGTGATAGATTCAATTCTACAATCCTCAATTCACTTATTTTTCATCTCATCTCCTCTACGACCGTTATCAGTTTCTCTCCTCTCCTATCTCCTCACACGTTCTCTCTCCTCTCTTCACGCATTTCTCTCTCCTCCCTCATCCCCAAACCGTCCCCAGCGTGCCATTACGCGTGAACAGCGACTTCATTACCCCTCACTTGGTCACACGTTTTCTTCTCCTCACCACTTTCTCTCTCCTTTACGGCGACTCATTTGAACTCGATCATAGGCTCAACTACAACGCGACTAAAGCGACCATGAGAGCATCGAAATACTTATTCAAACTAAATGCGAACAAGAATTTTCTCTCTCTTCTCCTCACATCACCGCACAAAGCAGCCAACCGCTCAATGATCCGACTCTGGTGGGGATTATTGGTTAGAAGCTAGTTTATTTGGGCTAGTTTTTATTCTCGTGTGGTTGGTGGTTTGAGATTAAAGTGAGGGTGATGGTGTGTAGTTTGGGTGGAGGTGTGGGAGCAGGGTTGGTGTGTGAGTGGGTGGTACTATACGGTGGTGGTGCTGGGTTGTGCGAGTGAGTGCGAATTCAAGGGTGGAGGATGCGGGCTCGGGGGGAGGTGCGACCTGGTGTGGTGGCTGATGAGGTGAGTTTCGAGGGTTCGGTTTTGTTCATGTGTGGTTCAAAGAGTTGCGATGTAGGGTGTGTGGTGAGGGTAGGCGTTAAGTTGGGTTGGTGTGGTGGGTGGTTGGTTTGAGGGTGGTGGTTTGGCAATGGGTTTGGTGTAGTGGGTAGGTTGGGCAAGGTGTAGTTGGGTGGGTGTAGCTGGTGGGAGTGTGGGTGTGTGTGTGTGGAGGAGAGAGGTGGTAAATGGCATAACTTAAATAAAAATAAATTGTATTTAATTTTTGAATTATGTCTTAATTTTAAAAGATGTCAAATTTTATAGATAATGTCCTAATTTTCTAGATAAATGTCTATAATTGTATATTTAAAAGTAACAAATCAAAAATGTTCTATCTCTTTAAAATGTCAATTTCTAAATCGTTAAAAATGTTTAAATTAATATACGTAAATGTCTAAATACAAAATGCCTTAATTGTAAAAATATCCTAAATCGTAAAAAAGTTAAATGTGTTGCACAGATGTTAAATCGAAAAATGTCCTAAATTTTATATGAAATGTTCTAAATAACAAGATGTCTAAATTGTATTATAAAATGTCCTACTTTTTAGTTTTCACAAAGTAAGATTTTTAGTGGATTTTAAACTATATAATATATATATATAATATATATATATAAATATATATATATATGAGAGAGAGAGAGAGAGAGAGAGAGAGAGAGAGAGAGAGAGAGAGAGAGAGAGAGAGAGAGAGAGAGAGAGAGAATGCAGAAGCGTGAGAGATTTCGAGGGTTAAGATTTTTTCATGAAAAAGTATAAGTGTCCAAATTTTTGTACAGAATGTGCACAAATTGTTGTCAACTGCACTTTATACTAAACTTATGCACTTCTTGACCGTTAATCTCAAAAATAAACGATCAAGATTTGCTTGTCAACTTCTCATTTTTAAGGGTTTTTCTATTGATCTAACATATATTTATATATATATATATATATTATATATATAATATATATATATATAATATATATATTATTATATATATTTATTATATATATATATATATATAATATATATATATATAATATATATTATTAGGTAAGGGGGGAGGAAGATGTTGGTCCCCTCAAAAATACAATTTACCCTTATGAAATTAAATGCTCATTCTTATAAAATAAAAATAAAAATTAAGATTAAGGTCATTGTATATTAAATGCGAATTTTCTAATTCTTGTAATATATGCAGATGAGAATACGCTTTAATACAAAAAAATATTGAAGGAATGAAAACAAAATTTGAATTTAAATTAAACTGTTCATGAAAGTTAATTATTGTTTTATACATAGACACTGATTAAAATGAACTTGGCTGGCATGAAAAAATGAGTAAAATTAGTTGGCAAGTGTTAAGCTAATTCATTACCGAGGGAACACGAAAATTTCAGTAGTGAATTTTAACAAAATACTTAATATCTTGAACGCTAACGATAGGTTGATTAATTTTACATTTAGTATCGTACTTCTCTATATATGTTAATCGAAACTTTTTACTTTTATCAAATTATAAACAGTTTTGTTTTTCCACTTCGTTATTTTAGAAGCACAAGTTCTTCTTCCGTTTATATATTCACTTTTAATATTATATTGAAATTTGTTTAACAGAACAAACCAGAACAACTTGATAAAGATGTAGAAAAAAAATACATTAATTTAGTACTAATGTTGTGGTAAACAGAACAGGAAAATACAATGATGTTTAATATCATGACGTTAGGTGACACTGCACGCATAGCAGTGCAAAAAATTACTAGTATATATACTCTTTATATAAGCCAAGGGGGCGGAGCTAAATGGTGTCCCCTATGAATATCCATAGATGCCTTTTAATGATAATATATTACGTGTAGATTTTAAAATGAGTCAAATAAGATTGCCAAACAAGTTGAAGTGACATAACGATAGAATCAATGATAATCTTTTGAGTACGGTTATTTGAAAACAAAGATAATTTTAGCTATGAATATTGTTCAATCAATCAACCATATTTTGCGTTAATTTTATCACAATTAATATAACGATAAAATATCGTTTGCTGATAATTAACATTGTTTTTTTAAAAGTTGCAAAATTAAAATGCTCTATCTTTTATAATAACATATCAATCGCATATGATATATTGAAACTGGAATTAGTTATGATCAATTGGAATTTATTATGTCAATCATATAATAGTTCTATATCAATGTGATGAATCTAGACCTAATAATACAATTTGTTACAATTACTATATAACCACTTTCACCAATTGAAAACTCAAGTAATACATCTTAATTTTCTCTTATATTGTTGCTTAAGAGGTAGATAGATATTATCATAATGTATGATGATCATTTTCTAAAATTACACTTTAAGTGTGTAGTAGTCGTTGAGATACAACATTTCCCTTTAATAGCTAGTGATTGTCATTTTAGAATTTTCAGAATTTTGTTTGGTTCATTGAATATTTTTTTTATACTAATTTTTCATTTTGTTAAGTGATCAAGTTCATTATTTTGTTACTAACTTTTTTCGACAACCATAAAATCATAGGTGATAAAACAATATTGTTCGTTCAGTTATTTAATTTGTGATATGATGAAGTAATATATTCATAAGTCAGAGTAATTTCAAAAGTTATTTTTGATGCTATATTATGATATTAACAATGTATATCATGTTTATACAAATACATGGTAATATATACTGATCCGTCATCACGTGCTCAAAATTATTAAATGCTTATATGTGTGGTGAAATATACCGATGCACGTATCGCGTGTTCAAAATTCTAGTATATATATATATAAAGATGTCTTGATCATTATAAAACACAATAAAGCAAGGTCTTCAACACTAGTATTAATTATTAAGGTATATAATATTTTATATTAATATTTATCAATAATATTTGAATTATGTAAATGTATATTAATAAGTAATTCGGATTCTTTGGATTGGACGTTTTGGACTCAAATTTTTTGAGTCTGAATCCAATCCAAATTTCACAAAATTTGAATCCAAATTAAAAAGTCCAATCCAAATACTCCGTAGCTCATTTGGACTGGATTACTTGGATTTTGAACTGGAGTTTGGATAGTGGACACTCCTACATATATTACACGAGTCCTGATCTATTATTATCTTATACCATACAAATTTTCGTGACAAATATTAAATTGCAATTTTATTTCATTATTTTAAGTCAAAACTTTAAAAACTACTCCATAATCTACATCCAAATATACCSTTAGACATAAATCCAAGAGTAATCCAAATTTATAACACCAAAAATAACTTAAATAAGACAAATAACAAAAGAGTAAAAGTACTTCCTCTTCAGTTCGTTGGTTGCTGAAATAGTTTGGTTAAGGTTTCTACGATGATTAGCTATCTCATAGTTGATCCAACCATGCACTATTTCTCCCCTTTTCCTAGCGTGTTACTCAATATTCAGGCACAGTTAGGTGAGAATTATGCTAATTGGAGTATATATAAGAGAACTATAAGTGAAAATATTAAATGAATATAAACATTAATTATACTCATTGACGCGTGATTTTGATATGTATTCTAAATTTATATCATTTTAGAAAATGTATTTAGTTCATACCTATCTAACACAATAACGTCTCATGACATCCATTAGCAATATACTGAATAGTATATAATTATATATTTATATCCGTAGTAATATTTAAACACCTATTCCTCAAAAAGAGAGTTCTTTAGTTTTGTTTATTCATATTTGTTAATTTTAAGAAATATCTTAGCAATTTAAGACAAAAAGACATAGAAAAAGCACGTAGTACATATTATTTAATATTACTAAATTTGGGTATCTTGTGTCATGTGCTATGTTTATATACTCATACAAATATACAATAACGTTTAATGATAAAATTAAATTATTCAACTTATGACAAATTGACAATGTCCCATGTTAATCAAGGCTTTACTTCACATATACGAATGACCTTCCAACTAATCCAGAAAGCACTTAGGGACTTAGAGAGTACTAAGAATTGATTTTATAGTACTCCCTCCGTAACGCAATAAAGGTAACAATTGAATTTTCACGCAATTTGAGGAAAAAATTTAACATATTAAACGATCAAATTCATCAAAATAATTTTAACACAATAAACTTATCATTCTATTCTTTATTGTGTTAAAATTATTTAGACTAATTCGCTTGTTTACATTTTTAAATCTCTTCCTAAAAATACGTCAATTGTTGCTTTTATTGCATTATGGAGAGAGTAAAAAACTAAAGAACGTCTTTAAAACGTTAGATAAGATATATAAATATCGTATTAAATTAAAATTAATATCAACAATCAACACGTAATTTTTACATGTATTTCAATGTTTGTATTTTTTTTTAAAACAAGGGTTAACTAACGTTTGAAACACTCGGTAACAAGGCCATAAATCAAATGACAAAAACTAACGAGCGCTCCCAGGCGTTAGGTAAGAGAACTAAAAGTGGAAATATTAAATGAATATAAACATTAATTACATCGATTGACGCGTATTTTTGGCATGCATTTCAAAATTTATACCATTTTAGAAAATGTGTTTAGTTCTTAACTAACGCCACGGGTGTCCGTTAGCAATATCGAAAACAAATTAATAATCATAAAAATTGTAAAAGGACAAATAAAAAAAGCAAAAAAATTGAAAGCAAAAAAAGGTCAATTCCATCAAAATGGGGCCAATTAGGTGGTGCCACGTCCACTTCAAGAGCCCTCAAAAATTAAATGCAAAGAACAAAAGATTTTTATAAAGCAAGATAATAACATGAATTAAATACAAAGATTAATTAGGGAAAAGTAGACTTTATACGAAGGAAATATATGTGGCTGAGAAATGCTATACATGCTGACATGGCATCCCATTTGATTTTAAACGGATCAAAAACCAAACCTGAGAATGCCAAGTTGCATTACTTTCTCACACTTCTCTCTCTTCCTCGTCTTCTCTCTCTCCCACCCTCAAATTACTCACACCAACTCTCTCTCTCTAAAAAAACTCGATCAAACGACAATCAAGGACTCACTAAACGACTCGTCACTGACTCTCATACAGTTCTACTCCTCCTTCTCTCCTCACTCTGTTACACAGTTTTGTTTTTCTTTTTTCACTTTTGCGCGAAATTTTAGAGAGAGAATAAAGGCGTGTTGGTTGAAGTTTTAAAAAAATCACAGTAAAAATGATGGATCCAGCAATTAAGCTGTTCGGGAAAACAATACCTGTTATTGGTGAGGTGACGGTGAAGAATCTTTGCGATATGATTCTAATGACAGCTCTAATTCCGAGCAACATGATGTTGATGATAAGGTATGATTGATTTCACTGCAATTTTTGTGACCAAAGTATGAAATAAATGACAAAGTTTGGTTTTTATTGGTTAATTTAGTCTTGAATCTGGGAAATTAATACCCATTTTTTTAGAATTTTGTTGTGTTTTGTGGTTGATCTTACTTTTTCTAATTTGGAATTTTTATTGTTTCTGAAATGAGCTTTTTTACTGGTATTAGCTGTACTGTTAAATTATTAATGAAATCATTATGTCCGTTTTTTTCCCTCTTAGTATGTTGAAAAAAAATGGTATTTTTATTTTAAGAAATTGAAATAAATTGTTTTGTGCAACAGGGTATTGACTCATTGAGTATTTGATACAAATACAAGTAATTTGTTAGTTTCCAATTTTTTTTAAGGTGAATGATTTTAGGCTTGAAATTGGAATTTTCTGCAATTAGGTTTACACATCTATCATGCTAGTAAGAAATTGGTTTGAATTTGAATTAGATTAACATCAATTAGTTTACACATATTTTTTTTTAAGGTGAATGATTTCTGAATTTTGCTCTTACTCCGTACTTTTTTCATGGAAAAAGGGCCAAAAAATCTAAGCTTGGAAAATATATTGTATGGTTGTAAAGAAACTAGTCCAATAAATTTTCTTTCCAAAATAAGAATAAATAATAGAGTTTTTTTTAAATTAAGTTTAATCTAATTTTATCAATTTTGATTACTTTGAGATCTTAGCTTGTATTGGTGATGGAATTTATGCTTAAAATCCAGAATATCTATGTTGTTAAAAATCTAGAGCAATTTTGTTCCATGATCATCTTTAATTCCACTCCAGAAGTTTCTTTGATGTGAAAAAAGTTTGCTTTCGATAAATTTATTGTTTGGTTGATTCTTTTGAAATGTTAAATTTTCACTATATTTTACTTTTGTTCCCACCTACTTGGTTATTTCAAGTCATAAAATACATGGTCCATCTTAAGTTGGAGTATTAATTTGGAACAATAGACTATGATTAACACTTCATTATTGCTTAACACAAGGATATTGCTTGATTTGTCATTTGGAAATCCATGATATAGCTTTTGACATCCTCTTACAACATGTGATTGGTAAGTAGACAAAATTGATGTGATAACCAAAGCGAAAAACTTGTGTAAGAAATTTGTTTGTGTTCGAATCAATCTGATCTGCCTGAGACAATGCGGATAATACAAGCATTTTATTGAAACAAGGATTGACAGTAACAAGAACTTGATACATTTCAGGAATTAGCTGATGATACAATGGGATGAACAATCTGATGATCCTACTCCACCATCCGCAGGAAGACTCCACCAACCCACCAGCAATGCAAGCTTCAAAGGACAATGGAAAGCCTGATTCCGAGAAGGAATCTGAAGAGAAGGAATCAGATGACTCGAAAAATTCAGAGCAGAAAACATTGAAGAAGCCAGACAAGATACTCCCGTGTCCTAGGTGCAATAGCATGGACACGAAATTCTGCTACTACAACAATTACAATATCAACCAACCCCGACACTTCTGTAAGAGCTGCCAGAGGTACTGGACTGCAGGCGGTACTATGAGGAATGTTCCAGTAGGTGCAGGTAGGCGGAAGAATAAGAGCTCTGCATCCCGATACTGCCATATCACTGTTTCCGAGGCTCTCCAAGCAGCTCGTCTCGATATTCCAAATGGGGTTCATCACCCGGGGTTGAAAACTAATGGGACAGTTCTAACTTTTGGGCCTGAGAATCCCCTTTGTGAATCAATGGCCCCTGTTATTAACATTGGTGATAGTAAGAAAGTTTTGAATGGCGCAAGTCCTAGGAATGGYTTCCATAACATTGATCAGGGTTTTTGTGGGAGCAAGGAAAARGGGGATGATCGATCAAGTGGATCAACAGTCACCACAACGGGTTCTATGGATGATAAGGCGAAGGTGGGTCAACAAGGGCAAATCAAGCCCAACGTGAATGGCTTTACTAATCAAATGCCCTGCTTTCAATGGCCTTACATGTGGAACCCATCAGTTCCTATGCCTCCTTTCTGCCCTTCAGCTTTCCCTATGTCATTTTACCCTCCTCCTCCTCCTTATTGGAATGGCGCAATGCCCTGGAACTTTCCTTGGGTGCCGCCATGCTCTCCCAACCAAAAAAGTGTGGGATCCAACCCAAATTCTCCAACTCTAGGGAAACATACAAGGGATGGAGAAATGCTTAACCAAAGTGCAAATGAAAAGAATTCGGGAACACCCACTGTCTTGGTACCAAAGACATTGAGAATTGACGACCCAGATGAAGCAGCCAAGAGTTCTATATGGAGTACACTTGGGATTAAGAAGGGTGATTCTCTAAGTAAAGGAGGTTTCTTTAACAGCCTACCGCCCAAAAAGGGTGAGGAGAAAGTTCAAAAATTGGATACTCCTCCCTCATTGCAAGCTAACCCTGCAGCTTTATGTCGGTCCATGAATTTCCAAGAGAGTGCGTAGAGTTGAATTTGGAACTCAATTAAGGATTGAGTTTTTTTGGAAAATTTCACCTGTATTTATGGCTCAGAATATTAGTCTATGAGCCGATTATAGATTATTAGGGATCGTTAACCCAGGGAAGTGGAAGCAGGGCGAATTCTGATTAGGGTAGGATAGGCGCAGAAGCAAGAGATTCTGTCACCGTCTTGTAGAATATTGCAGTTGTTCATTGTTTTTTTTTTTTTTTTTTTTTTTTTTTTTTTTTTTTTTTTTTTTTTTTTCTTCCCTTCACTCTCAAATTTTTTTGCTTAATTGTACACTATTTTTTCTGCAGGTTGTTTTCAGTATATATCAGAGTGAGAGGGCAGATATAATTAGCTTATATTTGCCCTTCTTGTATATATTCAGTCCAATATGGAAAATTGCCATTTTCTCTTCATCTACTTTGTAGAGTTTTCTGGAACAGCTATCAACCAGGATCAGATTTTCATATTAATTATGAGGATTAATATGGGAGGGATAAGAGGGCTAAAACTATAGATAATAAAATGAGTAAAAATGGTGCAACAAGCTGAAGTGTTACAAAAAAAGTAACGTGTTGAATTTTTAATTTTCAGATGATTTTTTTAAAAAATTAATTAGACGTCTTTGATATTGTATAAGTAAGCTGAAGATTAAAAATAATAAGTAATTAAAAGTATTAAGAATACGTATATAAAAAAAATAGGATTAAT
>SNQN01007000.1:15884-30652 GCA_008642245.1 Bassia scoparia
GTCCATACCATGGTCTGGACGCCTACGCAAGGCGTCCATGCGTTGGTGGTTACGGAGGTGGAGAATCTGAAGGGTAATATGGGAAGTTTACACGAAATGTGGACTTTGATTCCAGTAAAAACGGACTTTATTTAGCAATCCAGATTTTCATTTAGTAACTAGATAATCCCCGAGCATATGCTCGATTTTCAAATAAAATATAAATTGCTCTAAACAAAATTAATACGAAGTATTTGATATTTTAAAATTGTCATTATTTAAAAATAAGGTTTTATTTTGACAAAAAAAAATTAGAATTATAATGAATCAATAAATATATACTCCCTCTGTTTTTTTTTAGATGTTTCATATGGAAATGGCACGGTGTTTAAGAGTTGATTGAATTAGATAAAATGTTGAGTAAGTTGAGTGAAAAAGTTGAGTAAGTTAGGTAAAATAGTAAATGTGTGGATGAATTTTTTTGGGAAAAAGTAATTTTGAGTGAATAGATTGGATAAAGTAATGAAAGTCGACTTTAGAAAGGAGTAATTTATTAATGTTCGAAGAAATAAAGTAGGTAAAAAGTAAAAAAAAAATATTTTTAGATTGGTTTGGAACAACTATTTGAAAACATCCCAAAATGAAAAACTGGAACAACTAAAAAAAACGGAGGGAGTAAAATTTTACTCAAAAACACATTTATTAACTTTCATTAAATGTCTTTTTACATTTATTATGCAAAAATTAATAGTGTGTTTGGGAGGGAAAATTTTGAGAGGTGGGGATTGCTTTAGTAATAGTACTAACTATTTTGTGCACGCAATGCGTGCGATACTAATTTACTTATTATGTCATCTAGTATAATTTAATTACGAACTCTTAATCAAGAGAAATTATAGAAGATCTCAAGTCCTCAACTAATCCGTACAAAGTATGATAATTATAAAATTTATGTCTAGGAGACATTTGAGATTATAACTGTTATTAAAATTCAATGTTTTGTTTGAAACAAAAACTCGGTAATTTTTTTTGTTTTACCTTGCTTTGTATAAAAAAATGATTTAATTAAGTGAATATATTTGTAAAACATATTCTTCCTTTTTTAATGCGCAGAATGTTTGCTTGATTTGAAAATATTGAAAATTCCTTATTATATAGGCTTTTAAATTAGAAAGGGATTGAAATCATAATGTTGAATAGGTAATTTTTGGTTTTTGTTAAGGGTGTAGAAGACTTTTTATAGGGGAACTCCATTACTCCCACTTGGCTTATACGGAGTATATATACTATTTTTTAGTGCTCGCTATGCGTTCTTACAACTTGAAAAAAAATTGTTACTCTATATTTCAATTTGACGCTTTTTGAATTGTAATTGTTTTAAAAATTGTGTTTTTTTCAATTGTATATTTTTTTCATGAATGTTCTAAGTTTTAAGTAGTAGTAGTTTATTTGGGAAATTTAAAACTTTCCTTTATTTGAAAATTTTATAATAGGAAATGAATTAACTAAGGAACTTTTTAAATAGGTTAGGTTATATTTACCAAGGGCAAATTAGACATTGCCTAGGGGACACCGTTGCTCCCTTTGACTTATATAATAGAGATATAGATGTATTTAATACTTAAACTTAGCTCTAAGAATTACATATGACAATATAACATAGGAAAAATTCACATGAATAATCCCACTTTTTGGTGGTATTCCCTCAATAATCCCATTTTGATGAAATTACAAAATAATCCAACTTTTAACCCTGATCTTCCCATAATGCACCATTACCGATTCAAATTAATTGGTGACCTACTGAAAAGGTTAAACATACACGTGATGAGTTGTGATTAGTTCGTTCTTTTTTTTTTACACCCAGCCTCCCTCTTCCTCTTCCTCATACAATCACCACCACCATGGCACCATTACCAACTTAAGTTGCCAAGCACCACCACCCTCAATTCAACTCGTAACCTCCCATTTCACCACCGGCGCACTTTGAACCACCGGCCTCCCTCACACCTAGAACCACCCTCAAACCCGGCCTCCCTTGCAGCCTCCCCTGCAACCACCCTTTCCTCCCTCGCACAACCACTCACGCACTTCCAGACTCTCCTCTATCGCCTACACTTGTTTCTCTTTAAATTCGCACCACCGCACCCACCTTCTCCTTCAATCCGCACCACCTTCTCCTCCACCTGCTGTCATTGGGTGGGATTTGTTTCGTGGGATTAGTTAGGGTTTTGGGTGGGTGGGGATAGCAGAGTTTACGGTTTCGGGGGGTAGTGGTGGTGGTGGTCTATTTGGTGAGGGAGGGTGTATGGTGGGGGTGGTTTTGTGGTGAGCCGTGAGGTAGATTGGGTGAGGGAGGTGAAGGAGGGTGATCGTTGGAGGTCAATTGAGGCAGGTGGTGGTCGATTGGCTTTGTGGGTGGGTAGTTTGTGAGGTGGCGAGGCGGTGGTGCGTGGTGTGGTTTGATGGGCTAGTGGTAAGTGGCCTGGTGATTGAGGTTGTTTGTGAGGTGAGGAAGTGGTTGATTGGTGAAAGAGGTGGTAAGGGATGACTGATTTCAAAAAAAAAAAAAATACAAAATGTGACCTGATTACAGGTCAAAGGTAAATAGTATAATTTGGAAGATTAGAGGTTAAGTGAGATTATTTTGTAATTTCATCAAAGTGGAATTTGAGGGAATACCACCGAAAGGTGGGATTATTCATGTGAATTTCCTATACATAATCCTTATTTTAATACTCTATTATGATTTATAGTACACGGAATATAGGGAAGGGAATCCCCTCAGAGAGGATAGAGGAATAATGGTACAGAAAATCGGAAAATTTTCGCCTTAAAGTATTTTAGCGGGGTTTGATTTGTAATCAAACACTTCATTTGTGAGATACGGAGTACATACTTCGTATTAGATTATTAGATCAGTTAATACTTTTTATTTAACTAATCAGCAATATATTGTCAATAAATATAAATACATGTTTATATTTATTAACATATTAAAAATATTATTTAACCATATTAACTATGCCATGTTCTCGTCACTTATTTCAATAAGTCAACAAAAATAAGTCCAGTTAATAAAAAATTAAGTTAAGTTAGTTCAGTTCAGTAAAAATAAGTTTAAATTAATAAATATAATTCAGTTCGTTAACCAATTTCATTGACGAGAACATGGCCTTACTGATTATGTTCTAAGTTTGTATTAATACAATCGTCTAAATAATTCATCATGTGGCGAGTGTGACAATAGTTTCTCGAATGCACTAAGCACTACATGCACTTTTAACTAAAATTAATGCATTTTCATGTGAGGTACATGTTAACATCATTTACTTCTTGGATAATGAAACTGAGTTTGTGTTAGAGAGAAAGGTATAACTATTGATACATCTACATACATAAAGTACTGGTATAACTTGACAACCAGCTTGTGAAAGTTCAATCTACACCATCTCTCTTAGACTTTATAGACTCAATTCAGTTCAGTTTCGACTCAGTCCAAAGAACATGTATTGACGCTCTATGCCTAGTGATAGTTTATGAGAAGCCAATAAGCCTCTCATAGTACTAGGTTTATTAATCCTTTTGAGTAAACTATTTGTATTTTTTTTATCGAGTCTTAGCCAACAAATTATTCCTCGCTCTCAATCTTATGCTCTATCCATCTTTTTACTTACTACATTGCTAAATGTATACATTACTATACATATTATTTTATTTAATTTGTCTCGATAAATACTTTCCAAACATACAAATTATTATAATTATTAATTTGAGACGGAGCAACTAATACACCATTTTATAAAGAGATTTCCTCCATGGAGCTCTGCCTCACAATCAATTACCTATGGGAGCAAATGTGCATAGCTCTGGTTCCTTTCATTGTTGTGACTTAAACTTTAAAGTGTATTTTGTTGTCGTTTACTGCATGAGAGCTTCAATCATGGAAAAAGTAGTAAACAGAAACTAGAAAAGAAACAGTTATAGCACGAGTCTAATGAAAGCTTCAATTATCAGTCATAATACAAATCATCTAGTCCCATTTCAAAGTCATACTTTTTGAAATTGTTAATAAGATGCATGAGAATGAGAAGAGATCAGAAGAGAAACAATGTAGAAGAATCAAAATTTTACACATTATGATCTAACGTTACTCAATGATCTTCATCATCATCAACAAACAGAAGCTTAGTCTCAAAGGAACTGTGATCAGACGGGTGGGCTTAGAACTTTGGTGTCCACGTCGTCTACAAGCTGTACGTACTTTGTACCAGGGAGCAATATATACTTTGATATTGAGGCCGAAGAATATGTTACATGAACCGATATGGAACACTAAAGCTGATTTCGGATCCTGGTCAATGTGACTGATCTGCAGATGGAAATGAGACCAGTATTCTTTACAAGTTGGCCAATAATGAATCATCCTTTTTCATTGCTCCACAGGATATCATATTCACAATTGTCTGCGACGACATCAGAATGAATCATGTAACATGAAATCTAGAGCATCATTCAGAGTGGTTTTAATGGAATTTTATAAAATTTGATCTAATGTATTATCACCATCACTAATGTAGGACTTATTGCAATCCTCACGGTTGGAATCCTGTGGCTACTGTCACAGTGCAATCTACAAATTCTGTTGGATGTTTTGCAGAATTGTGTCAGTTGCATTATCGATTGTGCAGTAGCTTCATCGACCCAATACCCTGCTTCGTCTTAGTATAGCCGCCTAGACAAATAGTTGACGTTGTCCCATGTCCAATTCGATCCATCCTCCACAACTGAAACGATTTTTGTAATATATAGAAACGATAGTAGCCCATTTTGAAATTCGAATCAATGTTTCAAGGCCGTCCTCCCAAAAATTAGAAACACATGTTCACATAATGTAAGAGTTTACCCCAGGAATCTAGGCCCTGCTTTCTTCTCTTGCACACCTTTGGCTGGCATTGCCAAGCACCTTTACATGATAAAAAAAGACAGGGAAACATCAGTTATCCTTATCAGCATAATAGACTGCAGCCAGCACATTACATGATAACAAAAAAGATCAGGGAAACATCAATTATCATCATCTGCAATATAGATTGCAGAAAAGTAGAAATTCGACATATATACTGCTAAAGAAGTAATGGAAACTATACCTCCAAGTTCTTCATCATATTGCTGACACAATGGATCCAAGTTGAACCTTACAGTACCATTAAAGAGTGTAGGATCTTGAGGGATAATCCAAACTGGACTTAGATCATGAATCCTATTGAATATGTCAATACCATCAACTACTATCGTTCTCCAACTGGTTCCACCAAACGAAACAAAGCCCCTATCAGAGTTGTTTTCCCGCTGCCAGTCCTACCAACAATCCAATTTGTCTCACCTTCAAATGTGCACTAATTCCTTTTAGGACCAGTGGTGTCTCAGATCTATATCTTATCTGTCAACAAAAAAACTGTGTTAGATTCAATTGAAGAAATATGCTAATAGGAAACCTAATGCGCTGAAGTACCTGTAGATTGCATATCTCCACTTTACCAACTAGTGGCCAGTTTTGTGGAGGGCGACTATTTTCAATGACTTCTGRAGCTTCACTAGGTATATGCATGTACTGATCAAGTCTCTCCACACAAATGATGTAGTTGGCTAATGTGCATTGATTTTGGATCGAAAATACCAAAGACATATTCAAYGAAAGACCATATGACAGCGCCATTCCAATAAAACCTGCATTATTTGATGTTAGATTTATGTTCGAGATAAATTATATCAGTGAAAATCCTCCGGTTCATGTAATTAAATCTCTCACCGGAGCTAAATGTTCCTGTAGGAAGCAAGACTATGCACAGGGCTGCTGCTGCAAGAACAGTAGCACTGAGGGTCTCAAGCCTTTGAATCAACCATTCATTAGCTGCRAAATTGTGGAAAAATGGGCTTGCGTTTGTATCAATTATACCAAGATTCTTCGTAAAAAATCGTTCTTCCTCCTCAAAAGCTCTAATTGTCATGGCTCCAGCTATAGATTCAGCTAAATGGTTAGCAACCATCGACTTGGTTGTACCATTAATTCTCATCAATTCTTTTGCTGTCGCAAAATAGTATCTCTGTTTAAAAAAGTACACAGACTAGCTATTAGGTATCATCTTGAAATAAAATATATTAAACATATCCACCCTCCTTTTATTTTACCAAAGATGAAAGTGAAACAAAAGTTTGTTACAAAAGACCATATTTCTTAATTAATTGTTGGTTTCTCAGCACAGAAAAATTAATATGCTAACATATAGTCTACCAGTTTGTATGCAGGAAGTAGTAGAACCAAGTCAAAATTACTAGAAGCATAAAATTGCATGTTGTATGACTCGTAGCAGTAATTTATAATTCTATCTGAAGCATGAATTTTCCTAAAACCTACGCTACGTCTTTGGTTTATATGGTATCAGCATATATCATTTGTGCACTTGTTGCTTCGGGATGAAGTCATGGGAAAGTATAATATATCTGGACTTATTTGTAATTTGATGGCATAAAACCTTGAATTAGAGGACAGAGCATTCATTCACAAACATATTTACCTGCAGTTGTATTGCCAGGTATATCACTGGTATGGAGACAAACAAGACTTGCCAAGTAATAACTGCCAACACTCCTAGATTAGCATATGCATTTGTAGTAGAACCTATAGAAAAGAGAAGGCTGAAAGGAACATCGAGATCAACGATGCTCAAATCAGAAGAGATCTGCAGGGAGCACACAAGGGAAAGAAATATCCCAGCATTAGATCAGACACACTTGTACRCAGTTCTAAAACTCATGAAAACTTTCAAGCTCACCCGGCTTAGTATCCTTCCAAGAGGTGTGGAATCATAGAAAGACATTGGAGCTCGGAAGAGAGAATTCAATAACTGAGAAAATATTGATTCTGATGCTTTATGCCAATGCTACACGAAAGTGAATCTAAAGAAGAATGTCGAACAACCTGATGAGGTAAACAACAATCAATTTAAATACTGGAGTGAGGGGTCATACACTAGAGGCCATCCAGAGTGTCTGTAATATCAGCCTGAGACAACAGATGAATGACAGATAACACCTATAAAAGTACAAAGTGCCTTTGTTCGGTTAGTAGAGTAAGATGCTTTAAGACAGATACCCCCACTCTTCTTTCTTTCGTTTATTAATTGACCCTTTATGAGTTCATATTGCTTCTCAAATTCGCTCTCTTGGAATCTCCTTGAACCTCCTTGTTCTCCATGTCCCCATCAGTTACTCTGGTTCAGTACCTGCAGTCTCTTTGTGTGATTAACGAGGCCACAACTTCACTAGCTAATAACTCAGTAAGACCCAGATTGAAGGACGTCTCCACATCCATTAGGCTGAAACACAACATCAGCAAGATTATGTTTGCAAATCATCAAGTAACAGAACTTCAGGACAAGGACATTCAATACAAGTCCTAACATCAACAACAAATAAACCATTACGACGTCAAAACTCAAAAAGGTACATAACAATGACGGAAATGTCCCAAACGATGGCTTCTTGTAATAAATTGTTAACATATATTGATTAAAGCTTTCATCTATGAGCAGAGCAAGAAGAGGCTTGGATGCTCATGTCTATCCATGTGGAATTGAAACGTTTGCTTCATTGACAATTGTCTGCAATATAATGCTATCTTCTACTTTGCAATTCAAATATACAAAGATCCTTTTTTTTATATATCCCAATTTCAAAAAATTAAGGAATCTTTGTCTCCGTTTTATAATAATAAAAATCAAAAAAGCCTACAAGTTTCTTAAACCTGAATTCTCAAGGAGCAAGCCTACGGTATAACTAAAGATGGAATGTCAAATCAAAAATATTTAACAAAAAAAGAATTTGTAACAAATACCCAGACTTATTGCAAAATCCTCTCTTTTTTTTGTGCGGGTCAGGCAAAATCCTTACTTTATGGATAAAGAAACACAGGGTATTAACTAGATGGGTATAGCATGGTTATCACCATGCACACAATGAATAAGAATTTGAAGATAAAGAGCTAACTTCACAGGCAAAGTAATGCAGGAACGAATCAACTTGATGCCGTCAGTAAACAGTCTTTGGACAGAGCTCCTAATTATTCCGCAAACAATGCGGTGCCAAAAGACATTTTTAAAATTATAAACAAACATATACTATACATTACTTCCACATTACCCTCTTAGAATCAAGGAGTACATGAAGACGGCTAGTTCTGTTTGTGCATCGAACTGCACTGAATGGATCATCTAAAAATACATCAGCATTTTGTATAATGCACGAGCAAGTATTCGCTGCTTTGACCACCACTAAATAACTCCCTTTCCCCTATCTCTCATATCACCAAAAGGTAGAAGTTCAAGATCCTTGAACCAAGCGAACACCTCCGTAGTGTCCTTTGTACCTTTGTTCGTCCAGGGTGACCAAAAATGAACTCTATCACGTTTGTCCCTGTTGAATCAATGCTGTCTGGGAAACATAAGGCTATTTCCCATAATTAACCTTAGCATTTAACTATTGTCATGACTAGAAATATTTTTTGGATTCGATACACCTACACCATACAGAGATAGACATTTTAAAGAATTGTACATTATATCTTATATGCATCTCTAGACAGGATAAAACCACGTATATAATGAATTATGCATGTCAACAAATAAACGTCTTTATAATACCCCACGAAACTATAAATCCACAGCAGTTAAGAAATCTTCTATTCCTTCCATAATATGGTACTTCGTCCTAGGATGCTGCAAGTAATGTTGATTCCTGGCCAACTTCTCCACAATTAGCAACCTTTTCACAGGTCGAACATCTAGGTTAATGTTACGTAGTGTTGGTTTTGATGGATTCGTTTCCCATGAAAGATTTGCAGACCTCATTAAAATGGCATGTTCAGAACTCTTCCTTTTCACATTTCTAGTCTGAAGCTCTGGTGCCTCAAGAAACTTCACTATACGTGTAAAGGCAACCCTTGCTTGAATTACAATATTGATGACATCAGGRATAGATCTGATAGGCTCTTGCACAAGACGCAATGTTGCCACAAAAGTGAAAACATTGCTGGCATGAAGAGGAACTTTGAGGAAATAACAAGCYCCAAATGTAGCAGCAGAAACCAGAACTGGGGAAGACCAAAAGATAAATCCGTTATATGCCTTTCGTAACTGCAGTGCTAATAACCATTTGACTTCCACTTTCCGTAAGTTTTCTATTACTTCCTTAAAGTGATTTTCCCACGCATACAGTTTCAGAACCTTCATGTTCACAAGAGCCTCAGAGCAGACCTTAAGCCTTGCATCTTGCGCCAGCATAAGCTTATTTTGGTACTTATGCTGTAACTTTGCAAGGGGGGTGTTGCAAAGAACAGTCAAAATAATAACTGCTAGCGCTGCAATTGTTGCAAGCCCCACCGAATGTATAAGGATTAGTAATGCAATACAAAGCTGAAGGCTTGTAGTCCAAGTCTGGTGAGACCAGAAGGGAAACTCGCCAATCCTGTAGGCATCAACTGTGACATAATTCATGATCTCACCAGCAGAGTGTGTCGTCCGAGCTGCATTTGATAATCTTAGCTGCTTCTTGTAAATGGCGGCAGTAAGCAAGGATCTCACTTTAAGGCCAATCAATCTGCTTCTGAAGTACCATTGTCTTTGTGACAGGGATTCCAAGGTCTTTGAAATGAACAGTGTAACCGCTAAAAGATAGCCTTCATATTTGAAAGCTTGGTTGCCCTCTGCAACCTCAATGAAGGCATTCAGCAAAAGGGGTCCAGCTGACAAGGTAAGTATCTTCAAAAGAGCAAACAACCCAGAAAGCAGTATATCATTCCAATGGCACGCAACAATAGTCCAAAACAATGAGGATTCAGAAGAATGTTCTTCCTGTTTCCCTTTACACGACTGATCAATGAACTGCAAGTAGCAGATTTCTGCTCTATCTGCATCTCGTAACTTGGGAATGTCCTCTTCTTCAAGTATCTTCTGCTTACCAAATTTCATCAAAGGATTCAACCACCAGAACGTCAACCTACTAAACAGCCCGGCTTCAGCAAATGAAGAAGCTTGGGTTACAGATGTTTCTGTACAGTCTCCAYTAGCCTTTACATTCAAAGGAGTGTAGAGGGTACTTCCATTGCTTGTCCCTCCATTTTTTTCGACTYTGAACCCCTTATAAGTACACAACAACAACAAACTTGCTCCCACGAAAGACAGGATATCCAATGCCACCTTGATTGTTGTTTCATGGTTAACCATGGCAGCAAAAATAGCTAACAAGCAGAAAATCCCAGCATATATGAATGCGAAAATGGACAAGATTCGCAATGAGCCTCTTGGAAAGTACCCTCCTTGAAGACTACTTGTTAATCCCACCAACAACCATGTACATCCTTGGATGAAATACAAAACCCACCAATGAATTGGCAAAGAAGAATGACTACTGCTTAAGCTTTGCTCCAAAATCCAAAGCCCTAAGCCTATGTAAACCAATCCCAAACAGCCATTAAAAGCAGCTGATAGAATCTGAAGGGTTGAGAATCGACTGCATTGCCCCGGTGCCGCAACTCTTTTAGAGCAGTCTTTACAAATGATGTTAAATAAGAGCAACGCCAAAAGCAGTATATCAAAAACAATGAYGGTGGCATGATTCACACATGAAGCAGGCTGAGTTACAAACACAAAGTCAGGAGCACAAGGCTCAGTTGTATTGATACTTGAACAATTTGATACCCCACAAAATAGTGTCCAAATGTCTTTCATCTTCAAATTTCAACTTTTTTACTCTTTTAACAAAAATGGAAAAAAAAAAAGGGGGGGACAATCTAATGATCAATGAAACAAACTATTGAAAAAATGCTTCAAATTGGCCAATTGCGATTTATGCTTGGTAAAATACATCAAAACAAAATGCAGCAGTATGAAGAAAAGTAAAAACATACATGTGTATATCAATATTGATTTTGTACGGAGTACCTCGTAGGATCCAATTCATCACACTTTTGGCACCAAAAAGTTTTCCCAATTTCTCAAAAGAATTGATTTGTAAAACACACTAACTCACTTAATTCCTTCAAATCAAGAAATAAGCAAAACAATTAAAAACTTGATCATGAATACACATGGATCTCAAATCAAATCAAGAATATTTCCTTAATATCATGCAAAACAGAGACAAACCAGAAAGCGAATACAAAGAGGGCATACCCAATAAAATTGAAATGAAACCCATTTGCAAGACGGAATTTTTAAATGAGAAGAGAAGAAAGAAACAGTTTTTCCTGTTTCTTGGAATATTGATTAAAGAATGAATCTTTGTTCAATCTTTACTTCTGCAGCATTAGATTCATAACGACATGATATGGTTTAAAATTATTCTGATTGATTGGTGCAGTAGCAATGTAGCATAATGCACACCAAATGTTTGTCAAAAATTCAAAGAGACGTAATGCCTAATGCAGTGGAGTTCTGCGACTCTTGTAAGATTGGAATGTAGCATTTGACCACTGTTTGTTTTTGGTGTTTAGCATTTGTAGACTTGTAGTAAGTGACTCGTGCAATTTGGCCTCCTCGAGTACAAAATGGTCGTCCAAGAATTTGGCATCAAATAGTCGACCAATATTCTTTCCTAAAAATATACGCGTCATGGCTCACGTATCGTAGTAGGGCTGAGCAGGTGCGGTCTGGACCACACCAAACCGTAACCGGACCGCAATTTGACGTTTGGTTTGGTTTGAGTTATGAAAATGTGGTTTGGGTTTTGATTTCCCCAAACCAAATTTGGCGGTTTTGGTTTGGTTTATAGATTTTTTTAAAACCAAACAAATCGCAAACCGCAATTTAAGTGTTTTACGGTTTAAAGCTTAAATCATAATCCATTTTTAAAAAATTTTAAATTTATTATTCCAATTTCCAAAATTTATAAACATAGAGAGAGTATATATTGTTGTTTTGAGTTCTCGTAGATTGATTAGCTCTCTTTGTCATTATTGACATTGCACGAGACTAGCGGGAATGACATCCTAATTTCTCGTTAGAGATGCTCGTTGCGTTACGGAAAACGACATTCTATTTTTATATATTATTATGAACTTCGTTAAATTAACTTTTATGTTTTGGTAGTAAGACATTGTTTTAATATTGTATTTTAATTGTATAGACAAAGACTTGTAATATATAAAAAAAAAGATTATTTTAGAGTTTTTTAATAAAGAAAGAAGTAAACCGCACCGCACCAAACCGCAAATTGTGATGCTTGGTCGGTCTGGAAATTTTGCGTGGCGTTTGGTCTGAGATAATCCAAACCGCAAAATTACAGTTTGTGCGATTTAGGCTCCAGCCGCACAAACCGCACCACGCTCACCCCTATCGTATGTGAGAAATACTCCCTTCATTTCAAAATAATTGTAAACCCATTATAACAAAAGAAAAAGTTGGACGAGTAAAATACGGGAAAATAAAAAGAAAT
Source organism: Bassia scoparia (assembly GCA_008642245.1). Taxonomy (NCBI): domain Eukaryota; kingdom Viridiplantae; phylum Streptophyta; class Magnoliopsida; order Caryophyllales; family Amaranthaceae; genus Bassia; species Bassia scoparia. The sequence goes on from SNQN01007000.1 coordinate 28,356, forward strand.
CATTTGTCTTATACGGAGTATATATCTTGTCATGAAGATCACTTAGGCCCCCCTTCTTAAATTCATAGGAATTAGTCAATGGTGTTGGTTTGATAGTTGATACCATACGAAATTTCGTTTTCTAGAAATTATAATCATCAAGGGAGACAAGGTACTTATTTCCCATTGTTTTCCATACCCTACTAGTTCCTTCAACTAAACACAACTTCAAAATCTATTTTTTTTAAAAAGTTGTATTCCTGGTGAAATATAATTCCAACCAAACAATACCTTAGTTTACCATTCTCGTAATTCATGTGGATGCAAGCAGGGGCGGAGCTACACATGGTCCTGGTGGGTCCGCCTCTCACCATTATTTTTGGAAAAAATTGAGTTTCAATTCTGTAAGTTTTTTGTTAATGGACTGAATGAGTAATGAGTAACCATTATTCTACTTAATGGTTTTTGCATTCTTTTTGGTGAAATTTGACTAGGCTCCATTTGGTAGAGCGTAAATATTTTTTCATCAAAAGTATTTTCCTCCCTCTTTCAATTTTACATTGTTTGATATACAAATGAGTGTAAATCATTTTCCATGAGAGTAAAATTTCCTTACAAAGATGGAAAACTATTTTCCTTTCAAAAGAAAAGGAAAACTATTTTCCCTTCATGTCTTGTACAGTCTTCCCTTACTACCCCTTTTCATCCTCCTCCATTTTCCTATTTTTCATCCTTTTTTTACATGCAACCAAAAAATGAAAAATTGTTTCCATGAAAATCTTTTTCCATGAATAACTATTTTTCATGAAAATCATTTTACATTGAAAATATTTTACGCCCTATCAAACGGACCCTAAATCTGCCATGTTTTCCGTCCAAGCAATTGAAGAATCGAAGGTTGAAGATGAGTCAATTAAGTTTTAATATTTAAATTAAAAAAAGTGGAATATTGGTATACGTGGAGCCGTGGAGGACAACTGGTATGGATATTTAGAGTTATCCACGTGAGTTCTGATAGTCCTTGCCTCCTTGGTCAATCCATTTACTTATGTACGACATAAAAGTTTTTTTTAGTTTTTTTTTTCATTTTGTCTCTACTTTATGTTTATCCTGAAATTAATTATTGTGCGGATTATCTGGCTTCTCTAGGTCATTATGCTCCTTCTTATTAGGGCATTGATCCATTTGTTGATGTCAATTTTTTTTCCTAAAGTTTGATCGGCTAGATTACAATTTTGAGATAACACTGTACTAGTCATCCTTCCCCGTCCACTTTACATCTTTAAAAAAAATATATACTGTACATTTTTATTTATTTTTAGACCCCACATCTTGTTTTTGACAGAATTATTAATTGGAAAACCATACGGAGAAAAGACTCACTTTAGCAGTTTAGCCTCGTCAATTAAGACTTTAGTTGAGAGTAATAAACCACGTTACTAAAATCTAAACCATGGTGCTAATTAAGAGTAATACCATGGTGCTAATTTTGGGTTAATGTTGTTGATTTTGAGTGCAATAGAATAAAATGTAAAAATTGTTACGGAGTATAATAAATTGTGTTGTTAGTCATTGTATTTTGTTCAAATTGTGAATATCTATATTTTTTGTTTTTTTTTTATCGAAAAAATTAACACATTAACTCGAAGCGTCTCACCATTGTTAAAATCCTGGATTCGTCCATGGATGCAAAGGGGTCGTGGACTCGTGGTTACGTGGTATGTGTACTAGATTACTAGCCACTAGGTTCCATTGTCCCTTTGGTTTAGCTCTAATACCATTATGTAGCGTTTGATAAGTGGAAATGAGAATTCAGGGAATATACGATGGGAGTGGGAATTGGAATTACACGGTGGGAACTCGTAAAATAATCTTTATCCCTTGTTTGGCATATTAGTGGGAATAAAATTGAAATTTTTTGAAATCTCATGTTTGGTATGTGGGATTAAAGTAGGGATTAAATTGAAAGTTTACCAATTTACCCTTTCATGAGTTGGGTAATGTGTATTATCAATTATTAGAAAGTGATATTTTTGTCTTTTCATCAAATAATTTCATTCTCACCATTTTATTACCTACCCCCTTAGGTAATAAAATATGGGGAGTACATACAATCTAAATAATCTCATTCCCATTCCCACCCAATATGGTAATTCCCTCTTGCCAAACATGGAAATAACAATACTTGGGATTAATAATCTCATTCCCTCCATCTATTCCCATTAGCCTAATTTGCACGCGATGCGTGCGATGCATTTTTATTTATTTATTTAATACTCAAATTAAACTGTTTAAAATATGAATCTTGATAATGAATT
>SNQN01007001.1:9399-34206 GCA_008642245.1 Bassia scoparia
TAATTGTATTTTTGAAGGGGGGACACCATCTTCCTCCCCCCTTCACTTATATAATAGAGATTATTATATAGATATAGATTGGTTTTATAATGGAACTTCGCAGAGCTTGTGTATTGTCATACTCTTCTTGTTTGTGGGCTTGTGTTAGGCCCAGTAAAGTTTGTCATATCATTATAGATGTTGCGGTTGGGATGAGAATCGATTTCAGCATCTCCTGAAATCAGGATGAAAGCTTTAACCAGCTAGTTTTCCCTAACTTGGACTGAGAGGGCAACTCATCATTGTAGATGCTCTAAGTGATCTATAAAAAACAATTAAAGTATTCAAAAAATTAATGGGTTAATTCAACCTTCACATGCATGATAGTAATGAAACGATTCTTTTAACTAATGAGATACACACTTCATTTATTGCAAAACGATTCTTTTAACTAATGAGATACACACTTCATTTATTGCAAGTCAACTCTCAAGTCTTACCAGTTAAACTTTGAAACAAGTCATGAACATAATTAATGGAGTACAAGCAAATTGCAACGACTTGTGAACATGGATTCAACCTTTGCACAACTATATATATGGTCACACCATTTGCTAAATTAATAACCAAAACAAAGAGTGTATAATTAGATACAAGTATTTAATAATTAACTTTTTATTAAAAATGGTCACTAGAGTTTATTATGTCATTTCTGCCATTTCACTACTCTTGTTCCTCACTTTGGTTCCACTCGAAACGCAGTCGAAAGCAATTTATGCTAATCCTTCTGGCTTTCTAAAGAGCTTAGAAGGATGTAAGAAGGGACAAAAGGTAGAGGGCATTCCTCAATTGAAAGGGTACCTTACAAAATTTGGGTACCTTGAAAATCATCAAGAARTGTCCGAGGTAACTAGTACCATGAAAAACATCAGTGAAAATGAAAATGAAAATTTATTTGATGATAGCCTTGAGAAGGCAATCAAAATGTACCAATTCAATTACGGGTTAAATGTCACTGGACATTTAGACGTTGATACTATCAAACAGATGATGAAACCACGGTATGTAGGTTATATCATTATGTTATGATTTCGTTTATCCAATTTATATTAGTTGTTGTAATTGATTTTGACACAAACATTGACAGTAAAAATCTAGCGGTTAGTTCATGCAAATTGTCACACAATCTTTTTTAAAAGTAAAAAAAATGAAAAAGGTTGTTTTTTTTGGCTTACTAACTAGATCAGCCTCGTGCGTTGCATGATTTATTTAGTTTTATTTTTATTTTAAAAAGAAATACAATTTATCACAAAAAAATTATAGTCTAAGGTGGTTTTTTTTTTTTTTCAACTTATAACTACTTAATATTTAACGTTAATTAAATTTGAAGCAATAATATGTATATTTCCTTTAAAAAAAAATAGTGTATTGAAAACATCATTTGGTTGTAATTTAATTCAGTAAAACATAAATAAGTGACTATAAATCGAGGAGGGATTGTTGTTTCTGTAAATTTAAAATTGCTAGGATAGTGCCGGATTTAGCTAGCTAAAAATTTAAAGTTTTAATTTATTTTCATTAAAAGAATATACTTCTTTCGTTCTCTTTACTTGCATCATTTCCTATTTAGGAAGTTGCAAAATACTTGCATCCTTCCTTTTTAGTAAGTGGGTCCACCATAATATTACAACTATATCTTTATAAATATATTAAAATAATGTAAAACCTCAATTGCATGTGGGTCTTCTTTCTTAATCAATATTTTCTCTTTTTTTTATATATAATATTATTTTTCTTCCTTAATTCTTGTGCGACCTCACCCTGGATGCACTAAAAGAGAAGGAGGAAGTAAAGTTTTTTATTTTTTACTTATTTTTAGAAAAAAAAGTGGTGAGACTTTTCATCTTTTAGCAAGCATTTATTAAGCAATATTGTTTATAGATTAAAAAAGGAAAACAGAAATTTTCTTTTTTATTTTGGAAGGAAATTTTTTAATATAATAAGAATTGATATGTGCTCTTGCTGATGTAAGCGGATTATTTAATAATACCTTAGTAAATATTGCTCCACTATAAAGTGGTACTAGTATACAAATTAATCTCTTATTATATAAGAGAAGGGGGAGGTGGTAGCAGTATCCACCTAAAAATACCATCTGTCCCATCCTTTTGTAAATTGCATAATTGCCATAATGAAATTAGTTAATAGTCAATCAGACATTTCAAAATTAACCTAAAATAAGACTTCCTTAATTGTCAAATAGAATCAATTATCAAGAAATCAAGCAAAATAATAATCAAATTTGAAAAATAATTATAATCTCAAAAATTACTCATATACCCATTAATATATGATGTGGTTTTTTCCATATATCAATTGAAGTAATTGAACCATTACAATATAAATACAAAGAAATTAAAAAAAATAAATTTGTATAATCAATTAGAGAATATTTTAAGTACCGTACTACATTTAAGGGGGAAAAGGGCAGAATTTCAACAATAAATAGATAAAAATGACTACAAACTATTTATGCATTATTTTTTTCATTTTTTTTTACTTTTTTTGAATTTTAATAAAAATGACACTACAATATTTACGCTGTAATATTTTTCAATTTTTTGTACTTTTGAATGTATATTTGAAATTAGAAGTAGAATTCAATTAATAATTAATATAAAATATGTAGAAAACAACAAGTCAATTTTTTAAGTACTTTATTAGAGATTAAATAATAGGGATTAAGGCGGTATAAATATAACAAGTTATTTTGTAAGCTTTTTATCTCTATTATATAAGCCAAGGGAGCTATGGGTCCCCTAGTGAATTATTAATATCCTAAAAGCTTTTACAAAATAATAAAATTAATTATTGAAACCTATGTGAAACTTTATATATGCTTCCTAATTTATAATTTTAAAAATACCTTAATCAATCAAAAATCAATCTTTAATTGATTCAATAAAAACAACCGAAAAACACACATTCTTCATAATTGTTTAATTGAAGCACTTAATAGTTATCAATCTAAAATTTATCTAAATAATCAACAAATCAAACCTTTCATCTCTCAATCAATCAATATACCTTAATATAATTGTCAATACAATTATTCTCTTTTTTTATACTTTTCATTCTATCAATCAATTACCATGATAATTGAAAAAAAAATTACATAAAAATATTTTCACTTCCTTGAGTATAAAATACTCATTTTTTTAGTCTACTACGAGTAACAACAATTATTTTTCTTCTTCTTCTCTCTTACTAATGTTGTAACTATGTGTCTGTAACATTTTCTTTTATGTTTTTCACTTTCAAACATGTTACAGATTAATAATTACATGTTGCTGTTATATTGGTTAGAATGCAATCTCATTCATATTAGATAAATTATTATATATATATTATATTATTTTATATTCACATTTTGCAACATTTCATTAATTTAAAAATAGTAAAATTCATCATCAACAATTAAAATTGAATACTCCCTCCGTTACATGAAGATCATGTCAATTGAGATTTTTTAACTATTCACAAGTGATGAGAATTTTGTGAATAACTATTAATGTATAAGTACAAATATAGTCATGTGGGGTTTTGTTTGAATCGTGTTAATGAGTAAATTATTAATATTCAATCATTACAATTTATACAAATAAGGAACTAAAGATATAAACGATACAAAACATACATTGGGAAGCGTATGAACAGTAACTGACATATCTTCATGRCACGGAGGAAGTATTAAGTTTTAAAAAATCGAACGCACGCATCGCGTGCAAATTTGACTAGTAAATTATAATATATGTATTGCACATTCTTTAACGATTAACCTATACTTTCCCTCCATATCTTAATTTTTATTTTGCGTTTTGAAAAACAGTCCATTTTTTTTTTTTGTTCATTTGAAAATTTTCAAACTCAAAATTATCTAGTTTCATCAACTTTTTTTTTAATTAATCAATGTAAACAACATCAATCATTATCATATTTTTCAATCTTTTAGATTGGTTTATTTCAATTGCTAGTTTCAAATTTTTAGTGGTACATACTTATCTAGATGTGGCTTTGCGGACATCATCAATGGTCATAACACAATGCAAAGGATGTCCAAGACGATTAAAAGTCGAATGTCCTTGTATGAAGCATCCTATTATTCCGTTATAGGGAAAAAATGGCCACCCTCGGAGTACAAACTAACGTACAAGATCATGTCAATAAACCTAGTCCCMGGAGCAGAAAACATGAATTCCATAGTGAATGATGCATTGAACAAATGGGCACAATATAGCCCTTTCACCTTCGAAGAAGTGAATGAGAATAACGGATCTAATTTATTTTTCGCGTTTTGCGAAGGCGATCACTGGGATGGACACCCGTTCGATGGTCCGGGGGGTACAATAGCTCATTCTTTCCCACCCACTWTTGGGGCTTCACATTATGATGCAGCAGAGAATTGGAGTGATGACCCCGGAAAAGATCAATTGGATCTAAACTCCGTCGTTCTCCATGAAATTGGCCACCTCCTCGGCCTCGCCCATACTCAAGACTCAAATGCTGTAATGCATCCGGTTATTAACCTCGGGGAGAGGAAGAGAGAGCTCCAAAGTGATGATATTGAAGGGATTCATTTCTTATATGGCACAAACTAAATGAAATAAGACGAATAAATTTTCTTAYACATTAACCATAATTATAATTAATAAAGAAATGTCATTAGTGGCTATGTTTGAACTTATACCAGGCACGTATACGAAGTATTAGTGTCATACATTCTTATCTCTATTAAATAAGTCAAGGGGAGGAAGATGGTGTCCACTTTTGAGATCTACAACATGTCTTGAATGATTTAAATTACAATTCATTATTAAAAAAATTAATTTTATTACTTTTTCTTCCAATTTATTTCCAATTTGTCATAAATGTAGAAGTTAAAAAATGGTATTGCATTTGAAATTTCAAGCAAGCACTAACGTAATTAGTTTGACGTTTTCTTTCTATCATACTAAACAAGTTAATAATGACAAAAATATAATCAACTTTTATAAAAAGAATTAAATTGACAAAATAATTTGATTGACGTAATGAGATGATTCTGAAACAGCATAAATAATTTTCATATTATAGTTATTACAGTAACTATACGCCCACTGGTTTATATTTTAACACTTGAACGTTGTTTATTATTCAATAATCTATATTATTGAGCACACGTTTTTTTCTCTAACATTACATTTTTTGTCTTAATATGCTTAATATTTTATTAACAAGGAATGACACCTAAATTAAATTAAATACAACGAATTATTGGTATGGATTTAAGAAAAAAAAACAATACGAAAATTTATAAATTTTTAGATGCACGCAAAAATACTAGGAGAGATTATACGGAGTACTTCGTATGTGTTTCTGCATATGTATGATTTATGACTAGTCTTTTGTATATGTTCAACCTAGTAGAAAAAAGGTCAAAGCTGCACCTCAAAACTGCGATTTTACAAACCGCAGAGTTTTAAGAGTCAAAGCTGCGGTTTTTACAATAACCGCAGCTTTTAACCCATTTTAGAGCAAAAAAAAATTGAGCATAACACAAAAGCGTGCGGTTCTTGTAAACCGCAGCTTTTAATGTTTGCTGAAGCCAAAACAAAATTAAAAGCCACGACCCATTTACAATCATTAATTAGTAGAAACTAACGCGCCTAACTAATAAACAAACAAATGCTCGCGCCGATAATGAGCCTGCCTTTAAATACACTAAACCCTAATTTACTTACAATATACCTACAACGCTCTCTCTCCCTCTCTTTGTCTTCATTCTCTCCTCTCTTTCTCTCTCTCTCTTCCTGTTTCCATTCTCCCCTCTTTCCTCTCTTTTCATCACACACCACGATCTCACTACCTCACATCGACGGCGAACTCACCACCACCACCACCACGGCGAACGTCACCAACCCCAACGAGGGCGAACTCCCCAACCCACCACAACCTAGATCGGCTCCCTCTCTCCTTACACGAATTGAACTAGATATTGGCGGTAGTTGTCAGCTTGAGGCGGCTGTTGTCGGGCTATTGTGAAGTGGTCACGGAGGTGGAGCGGTGGAGGGTAATTTTTCACATTTTTTTATTTCCAGATTTTTTTTCCTAGATTCATTTTTTTCGAATTTGGCTGATATTAGTTTTCATATATTATTATTTAATGATTTTACATTTTTCGATTGAATTTTATTTCAGATTTCTTTATTTTTAATTTTTTTTTTCATTTTTTTCGATGTTATGTTTCTGTTATTCAAGTGTATTTTTTGATCTCTCGAAAATTTCATTTTTCTGTTTTCTGATTGTTTTTTAATTTCCTTCTTTGATTTGTTTTCTGAGTTTCTTTTTGATTTTGTTTTATAATTAAACGAAATCTTTTTTTATTTTATTTTTTCTGATTTTTATTTTCGTTTTTATTTTCTGATTTTTTTGCAATTTTGACTTTTCGTTCTCAGGGTTTTTTGTTTTTCATTTTGTCCTTTAATTTCTGGATCCTTAGAAATTTCATGTCGTTTGCCTTTGTTTTTTCTATTTTTTAGATCTATCTATATTCCCTATTTTTTCAATAATTTCTTGAATTTTATTTGATAATTTGCAGCACAAGTTTGACGGGTTGTCGTGGAGAAGTGGCTAAATTTGTCCGGTCGTGTTCGGTTTGCAGATTGAGGAGATGTAGGGAAGATTAGAGTTATAGTAGTTTTTATATTTTTAATTATAGGAGTTTGTTTTTGTATTAATTATTCCTCAAATTTATTTCATGTAATTATTATGTTTTGTACATTTTGTTTACATTTTTAATATACGAAGTATATAGTTTATTCTGTATTTTTTACATTATTATTCCTTCAAATTTTAGTTTATATTCACAGTGATTTTGAAAATATACAACATAATAACATTTAAAAAAATGGCTAAAACAAATTAATATTGGCTTGAATTTTATGTACTGTATTATTGAAAAATTTGTAAAAAATAAACATACAAAGCTGCGGTTTTTAAGATATAACCGCAACATTTGAAGGAACAAATTTTTTTCTAGGACTACCAAAGCTGTGGTTATTAGTTTAAAACCGCAGTTTTTGAGAGTCAAAAGCTGCGATTTTAACTATAACCAAAGCTTTTTGGCTTCTTCCAAAAGGATGCGGTTTTATTTTTTAAAATCCGCAACTTTTGATGCATTTTGTCAAAAGCTAAGTCCAAAGAAAGCTGCCGGTCAAAATCGCAGCTTTTGAGCCCTAAATAATCGCAGTTTTGAGCTTTTTTCTACTAGTGAAGTGTATGTAAAAAAATTAAACAATTCAACAAATTAAAATGTAATGCTACAKCACACAATATAGATATTAGAGGTTTTGAGTTCTTTTATGCCCAAAGTTTTTTAATCAAAAAAATAGTGTAGGGGTAAAATGAACCATACTTGTCAGTTAAGCAATAGTTCATCTCATATAGGGCGCATTCACATTCATGGCCCCCATATATCTCTTTCCTCCTCCATTTTCTTTCTCTCTCCTATTTTTCATATCCCACTTCAACTTAATTTTATTTTTGTGTTTTATTATTATTATTTTTTAAGAAAAGGAGGACAGAGTGGGGAGGTAATTCATTGGACCTAYATTTATTGGATGGAAAGGTTTCCTTTAAATTAGTTTCCACATAAAATTTCATGAGATGTGAAGCTTGCAACATTCATAAGAAGGTCCACAAATGTCAAATTTGTGAAATGAGAATCTTCACATCCAATGAATTTGGATGCTCTAAGTTCAATATAATACTAAGTTGGGCTCAGCCCACCTAATACAAAAATAAAGGGGAAAGGGTTCAATTGATAATTATAATAATAACAAGACATTGCCTTTCAAGAACAGATTAACAAGATTTCAGTGCTACTTTGAGTGTTCAGATTGGGTCCTTGCCTTTAAGATATCTTGGAGTTCCCCTCTCAGAAAAGAAATTGTCTTATGCAGATTGTAAACCTCTCATTGACATGGTTCTTGGTAGGATTAAATGTTGGACCATTAAATTTCTCTCTTATGCAAGTAGATTGYAGCTTATCAAGGGAGTGCTTCTAGGTGTTCAAATCTTTTGGGCTCAGATTTTCTTGCTACCTAAGAAGATTATGAAGGACATTGAAGCTAGTTGCAGGTTGTTTTTGTGGGCTGGTAAGGTTTTTCCTTCAAGGAAAGCTTTAGTTGCTTGGTCTCATTTACGTTKGCCTAAAATTGCTGGTGGGTGGAGCATTATCCTTATTTCTCTCTGGAATAAAGCTGCTATCACCAAGTTACTTTGGGATTTGGTTAACAAGTCTGCTATAACCTTTGGGTTCGATGAATTCAAACATATTATATTAAGGGGACTGACTTTTGGACAACTAGAATTCCTTCCAATTGCTCCTAGTTTTTGCAAAAGATCCTTAAAAGTAGGCAGTTGGTAGATAATTGTGGACGCTGGGGGACTTTTGTGCAGCAAGGTAAAGTGTCCATTAAGAAACTCTATGGTCTGCTTAGAGTGCAAGGTTCTTAAGTTTCTTGGAGCAGATTGATATGTAATAACACCGCCACTCCAAAGAGCACTTTTATCTTGTGGTTAGCCTTGCTTGACAAGTTATCCACCTGTGTTAGGCTGAATTGTTGGCATATGAATGTCTCTGATGTGTGTAAGGTGTGTCATTAGTCTAGAGAAACAATGGAGCAAATGTCTTTTGATTGTCAGGTTTCTGCTCAAATTTGGCAGAAGTTGTTTGTAGGCATTGATATTCATATATCCCAAGCCTTGGAGGGAGGAGTCAGTGTTGCAATTTCTGTATGCAGGTCGAAGTCAAATTTATGTGAGAGCTTTCTCTGAAACTATTTATACAATTTGGTGTAATAGGAATGTTCCTTTGTTTCAGCAGCGTGTTCTTTCTATTTCTTTTCTAGTGTCTACCATTCTTTTTCGGGTCTTTTGTAGAGGAAAAAGCTCATTGGTGGTTTGTCTTCTTTTTTTAATGTGTGTTCCTGAGCTTGGGCTTATCCAAGTCAGGTTTTTTTGTAGCCTTTGGTCTTGGTGTTCTTTTCCCTAAACCCTTCCTAATAGGTGARGGGGTTAGTTTTGTTTGGAGACCTTGTTTTGTTGGAATAAAATTTATTTACCAAAAAAAAGACATTGCTTGTGAGTCAACCTACATGGACCAATGACCTTATATACACCTAAGGAAGTACTATCATAACTTTCTCTTGATCTACATCACCACTTAAACATACATGTCAATATACAAATTTGTACGTTAAAGGCACTACCCCCAGGAGCATCCCGAGGCTTGGTGTTAGCTTGTCGGTACTTGCTGGGGGCATGGTTCAACAACTATAAACTTTTATAATATCAAATTTTGAACATTAAATTGAACTATTCAAAGCCTTAATTCGATTTCTTTCGAGGTGGTTTATGAGTGTGGGTTCGAATTTATGGGCAGTTGGGGTTAGGGTTGTCAATTTGGTTATGAAGCTGATTAATAAACTGAATTAACTAAACTAAATTGATGAATCAGGACAAAATAAAACTTAAATTAAGTGATAATATAAAATTAAAATTGAACTGTAACTGAATTGAACAGACTGAAACAAAAATTAACTGTTTGAAAACTAAAATTAATTGTTAAAATAAATCAAAAACTGACATTAACTGAACTGAAATTAGTTGAAAGTGAGATTAACCGAACAGAGATTATCTGAAACAGAACTTAACTGAAGTGAGATCAACAAAAATTGAACTTAACTTAATTGAGATGAACTGAAACTGAACTTAATTGAACTATAATCAACTAAAACAGTAAATTTGTAATCAACTAAAGCTGAAATCAACTGAAATTGAAATAAAATGAACTAAAATAAACCGAAATTAAAAACAACTGAATAATGAAATAGATCGAGGATTTAACTGTTTGTGACAAAATGAAACAATTAAAAGAACTTTTAGTATTGTAATTATGTGGTTAGTAGCTTGATTTTTAAAGGAATACATACATAACAATAATGATTAYGATTAAATTTTAGACTTCACTGTTTAAGCAATTTAATTCAAAATTCTATGTTGGAACTAGGAGTACATGATAGTGGAGCAACACTACACGTGAGTTGCTCGAGATTAGCTCGGACAAATCTCAACTCGATTGAGTTTGGCTTAAGCTCGAGATGGACTCGAGATACTAACGAGTCGAGTTGAGGAGCAATTAACTCGACTCGGTAAACTCGCAAGACTCGATATTATATGTATAGTTATAAAGCTAAATAATAATAAAATGTAAAACAACTTTAAACCACATTGAAAAATTATGATGATTGATATTACAATTTTATAAATAATTATAAATCGTATATTGATAAGGAAGAATCTTCAGAATTAAGTTAAGATATTATTATTATTATTAGCTAATAGACTTAATTAATATGTTATATAAATAATTTTACAAAAAAAAAAGTTTTGGAGGGAAATTAATGAGAGAGTGTCACTGTGGCACTTTTGGTTTTCGCTTAAAGATATTATTATTAGCTTTTAGATTTTTAATTAATATGTTATTTAAGTAATTTAAAAAAACAAAAAAAGAAAATGTTTGGAGGGAAATTTTTTAACAGTGAGCGCCATGTGGCACCTCTGGTTTTGTTAGTATATAGTTATTGATTATTGATGTATGTGGACCCCTTCACTCCCCTACATACACAAAGTGTATTACTCAATCATATAAGAGCAAATTGCAAGAATTGAAACTTAAAATTACATATTCAAATAATGGAATAAGGGACAATTTTATTAACCAATTAGAAGGGGTTATACACTTGGGCGCTGTTTACATTAGTTTATTTTCAATTTAGTTCAGTTTAGTTTAGCTCAATTCAGTTCAGTTCTTAACCCAATTTTTCTCTCTCAAAAAATATTCAATTCAGTTCAGTTAATTTCAGTTAATGTAACGGACCCTTAGTGTATGCAGTCCACCACATACACTAAGTATATATATACCTATTTCTAGTAGTTCATACGCACACTTTTTTCCAAAAACTTCATTGTGCGACATAGGAATGTGGAACTTTTCAAACACAGGAATGTGAAACTTTTTAACACAATTAAGCCTTGGTCATATAGATTGTGTAAAGCTTTTCCTTGAAGCAAGTTTGTGTGGAGAATTTGGGTGTGACTTTTGATTCAAGTCATAACAAATTGGTTATATGGAACAATTTGGTTTTGTGGAGTATTTGACGAAGAGGACAGCAGTGCACGCATGATAGATATCTTTGATGATATCTTTGATGATATATAGATATTAGATATAGATATAGATATAGATATAGATATAGATATAGATATGATATAGATATATATCTTTTGGGCTTTCTTGTTCAGCTATCCTTGTATATATTCTTATACTCCATATATCTTTGTACTCCCTATAATAGATGGTTAGGGGTTAATTATTAATCCATCAGTTATTCAAGCACAAAGGAGGAAAACACATTGAGAGCGTTTGTGAGTGAATTCTTGGAGAATTATACCAGTCTCTCATTGTATTTGTTCGATCTTTCATAGTGAAACATATTCATACCGGCCAGGAGGACGTAGCTATCGCATTGATAGTGAACCTCGTTAAATCCTTGTGTGTTCTAGTTGTTGTCTTATTTGTTTGTTTTTTGTAGTTTGTTAATTTTCGGGCGCTTCCGTTACAACAAACTTGGTATCAGAGCGGGATCTACGATCCGGAGATGACTTCACAACCATGAGATTGAGAAATTTACGGGTAGGAATTCGTTTGCCCTGTGGCAGATCAAGATGAGACGCCTTGTAAAGCAACAGGGTAATTTGGAAGCCTTTGATTGGAAACATCGAAGGATTTGTTGGAAAGGGCTTGAGCGCAGCGGAATTGGAGGCGATGGAGGAGAAGGCTCACTCCACCATATACTGAGTTTGGCAGATGATGTGATCACAGAAGTCTCAGATGAGGCTCAGCATCTGGTCTGTGGGTCTAAACTGGAGAGTCTTTACATGACAAAGTCTCTCACGAACAAGCTGTTGTTGAAACAACGGTTGTTTTCTCTGCGAATGCAGTCAGGTACGCCTCTAAGGGATCATCTAATAAACTTAACACTATTTTGTTAGACTTGGAAATTTGGATGTTAAGATTGAGGATGAGGATTGCTGCTTTGATTTTTGTTGGTTTCTGCCTTCTTCTTATGAAAATTTTGTTGAGTCGTTTTGTTGGTAAAGAAACTGTGACCTTAGAAGAAGTGAAGTCAGCACTTTTTACTAGGGAGTTGCGCCAGAAGGCGACAAACTAGTGATAGTGGAATTGATTCTGGGGCTGGATTAGTTGTTAGTTCGGCAGGTGCTAATAATTCTAACTCTAAGAAAAAGAAAAAATTCTAAGAGTGAAGAATAAGATAGACAAGAATACTTGTCACTTTTGTAAAGAACCTGGCCATTGGAAAGATAAATGTCCTAAAAATCCTAAAATAATCCATGCTAACGTAAGTACAACAGTCGTCTGATGTTGATTCTGAAGCAGACAATGGCCTTAACTGTTTAGTGGGGATGTCAGGATTCAGTCGTTTAGGGTGTTAGATTCTGGTTGTACCTATCATATGTGTCCTATTCGAGAATGGTTTTCTACTTATGAGTCGTTTGATGGTGGTGAGTTATGATGGGTAAAATGCTGTTGTAGGTTGTGGGTAGAGGAAACTATTAAGAATTAAGACGTCTTGATGGGAAAATACGTACTTTGTGAACGTTAGGCACGTTCCTCAATTTGAAGAGAGAATTTAATCTCTCTTGGTACTCTTGACAAGGAGGGGTTTACGTTTCAGGCTCAGATGGGAATTGTGTTCAAGAAGGTTCGACGGTAGTACTGATAAGGTACTAAGGTGCGGGACTTTGTATTATCTACATGGTACTATTCTGATTGGTTCTTGCATTAGTAGCTCCACAGGTCAGATAGAATGACCAAGCTATGGCATAAGAGGCTTGGTCATATGAGCGAGACGCTGGTATGCAGACATTATTCCAAAATTAGGCCTTCTTGGTGTCACAAGGTGAAGAACCTTTGAGTTTGTGAATTTTGTGTATTTGGTAAGCACATCGTGCAAGTTCGGTAAAGGTTGCATGTCCAAAAGGCCACTTTTGGATTATATTCATTCTGATTGTGGGGCATCTCGTGTGAGGGTATTGGGGGATATCGATATTTTGTTACTTTTATTGATGATTTTCTCCAGATCACATGGCTTTATTTCTCAAGCATAAAGGAGAGGCTTTTAACACTTTCAAGCATTGGAAGGTGTTAGTTGAGAATCAGACTGACAAGAAGGTAAAACGTCTCCGAACGGATAATGGTCTTGAGTTTGTTTGTGATGAGTTCAACAATCTTTGCAAGGACGAAGGGATTGTAACATCGTACGCTTAGGAAGACACCACAGCAGCAGAATGGTGTTGCAGAGAGGTTGAATAAAGACCTTGCTCTTGAGAGAGCTCGTTGTATGCTCTTTGATGCAGGTTTGACTAGGAAGTATTGCGGAAGCTGTGAAAACAGCTTGCTATTTGGTGAATCGTGCTCCACATATAGGTATTGGCTGCAAGATACCTTGTAGAATGGTCCGGAAGGAGTGCTGATTATTCACTGTTGCGGTTTTGGATGTGTTGTTTATTATCAAGTCAATGATGGTAGCTTGACCAAGGGCAGGAAGGGTTGTCTTATGGGGATACGGAGATGGTGTTAAGGGATATAGAATTTGGTCTCCCATCGAAAAGTCGCATTATTGTTAGTAGAGAGTAAAACTATTTGATTGATAAATACTATGTTTGCATCTATTGACAAAACTACAGGTGACAGAGATGATAGCACAGTTCGAAGATGATGAGCTTGAGATCGAGCCATTGTCTACTCTGCGGATGGTATGCAGATTCAGGTGGAGCAGGACATTCCGGTGATTACTAGCTCAGGTGTGATGATAGCCTGTTGGTACTGATATCAGGTGAATCAGAGACTGACCACGATGCGGATTTGGTTCTAAAGACTGGGGAAGAAGCCGCAGAGACTCATTGAGGGAGAGGGACGACGACGTCTGGTCAGAACTGTTGTGTGAGGGAGTTGTGTTAGCTTATGCATTGCATGTTGCAGATGATATTGAGACACCTGAGCCAATTTCTTACAAAGAAACAGTTTCTGGTGCTGAGTCAGATAGGTGGTTAGTTCTATGAGTGAGGAGATGGAGTCTTTTCACAAGAACAAAGACATGGGCTTGTGAAGTTGCCACGGGTCGTAGACTGATTGGATGCCAATGGGTTTTCAAGAAAAAAGAAGGTACTTCGGGAAGGGAGTCAATTAGATACAAGGCTCGACTTGTTGCGAAAAGGTTTTAGACAGCAGGAAGGGGTGGATACAATGAATTTTCTCGCCAGTGGTTGTCATACTTCTATCGGGTCTTTACTAGCAATAGTGGCACATATGATCTTGAACTTGAGCAAATGATGTGAAACGGCAGTTTTTACATGGCGGCAGCTAGAAGAGGATATCTACTATGAGTCAGCCTGAGGGTTCATGCTCTGGGAAGGAGACTTATGCGTGCTCATTGAAAGAAGTCCTTGTATGGGCTTAAGCGTCGCCTCGACAGTGGTACAAGCGATTTGACAGTTTCATGTGGAGCTGGCTAACAACAGAAGTCCTTATGATTGCTGTGTTTATCACAGTAGGTGGAGGATGGTTCTTATATTTATTTATTATTATATTTGATGACATGCTTACTGCAGCTAAGGAAATGTGCGATGTGCGCAAGCTAAAGAGCTTTTGAGTTCCGAATTTGATATGAAAGACTTAGGAGCAGCCCGAAAGATTTTGGGGATGGAGATTATAGAGATCGTAGCAAGAAGAAGTTGTTCCTTTCACAAAAGAATACATTCAGAGAATTCTTGACAGGTTTGGCATGAAGAGTGCAAAATCTATTGATACTCCTATTGCTCCTACACTCGTCTTTCTATGATATATCTCAATCTGATGAGAGAAGGAGTACATGCTTAGTGTTCCTTATGCTAGTGCTGTTGGTAGTTTGATGTATGCCATGGTTTGCACTAGGCCCTGATATTGCACATGCTGTTAGTGTTGTTAGTAGGTTATGTCTCAGCCTAAGAAGGAGCATTGGCAGTGTGTGAAGCGAATTTTCGCTATTTTGGTTGGAACGGCGGATGTTGGTCTCATTTATGGCAATGAGACTCAGTTTTGGTGTCTGGTTATTGTGTTCTGATTATGCAGGGGATGTTGATACTAGAAGATCGTGACAGGTTATGTTTAACTCTTGGAGGTTCAGTGATTAGTTGGAAAGCTACTTGCAAACTGCAGTGACGTTGTCTACAAATGAAGCTGAGTTATATGCTTTGACTACTGCTGCGAAAGGGGTATTTGGTTGCGGGGTCTTGTTAGTGATTTGGGCATTCAACATGATCGTGCTACGTCTATTGTGATATTTGAGTGCTATTTGTCTTGCAAAGGATCAGGTTCATCATGACAGAACGAGCATATTGATGTTCGTTATCATTTCCTTAGGAGTGAGAAGCGAATTGAGGTGAAGAAGGTTGGTACTGCTGATAACCCAGCCGATTATGTTCACGAAGCCGGTTCCTGTTCGCAAGTTCAAACATTGCTTGGACTTGTTGAACATTGATAGTCATATTTGATACCCTTATGGGTTGTGCCTCAAGGTGGAGGCAATCCTTGCCACGGGATTTTGGTTGTCATTTGTTGGTGGTATATTTGGTGTTTTGTTTGGTTTAGCTTGTGTTGTCGTGAATCAAGTCAAGGTGGAGATTTGGGAGAAATTTTGGGTGTGACTTGTATTGATCAAGTCATACAAATTGGTTATATGGAACAATTTGGTTTTGTGGAGTATTTGACGAAGACGGACAGCAGTGCACGCATGATAGATATCTTTGAGATATCTTTGATGTATATAGATATAGATATAGATATAGATATAGATATAGATATAATATAGATATATATCTTTGTGGCTTCTTGTTCAGCTATCTTGTATATTATCTTATACTCCATATATCTCTTTGTACTCCCTATAATAGTGGTTAGGGTTAATTATTTAACTCATCAGTTATTCAAGCCGACAAGAGAGAAAACACATTGAGAGCGTTGTGAGTGAATTCTTGGGAGAATTACCAGTCTTCTCAATTGATTTTGTTCGCATTCTTCATAGTGAACATTTCATACCGGCCAGGAGACGTAGCTATCGCATTGATAGTGAACCTCGTTAAATCCTTGTGTGTTCTAGTTGTGTGTCTTATTTGTTTGTTTTTTTGTAGATTTGTTAATTTTCGGCGCTTCTCGTTACAAACAGTTTGCTATGTGAGACTCTTGGTCACATATAGAGACTCTAACTTCATCCATAACCTTACGAAGAACCCGAGTAGTTTGGTATATTATTCATGCGAGTTTAGGCCCGAGCCGCACCCGTACAGGGAGTGCAAATCGACATCACAAGGCCAAAGAAGTCTTACCTCAAAATCTCATTGACATTGAGGAGAGTAGCCCCTTAATTTACTTATATGATCTCAACTCTTGAAACTTTATTCGGGATTAATCACCACACAAATATCAAGAGCACTGTATCTCTCGAAGAAGATACAAAGTAGTGTCTCCACGTGACCATTTTAGTTAATAAACTATTTTAATGTTAACAAAACATCAATTTATTTACCTAAAATGATACAGAGATACTGCTTTAATAACTTTCGAGGAAATACAAATAAATTGCCCCAATATCAAATGTCAATCGATAACCTCAATTTCAATGGTCAATAACTCTGTAGGACACAGTGAGCACCATCACACCATAGCTAAAAAATAGAAGAGCTCATACATGATACGTCACACCATCAATAAAAACAAGTAATAAGTAAAATAAAATAAAATTCGAAGCCTTATCCATTTGAGTCGTGAAAGTATACACAATTAATACATGTAGTCATTATTTGTACACCAGCTTTGAGTTGTAAAGATCAACAAAGTTCATCGTCATTTTATTAGTTATCTGAAATTAATTGTATAGGTTTCCATTAGCTTCATCTCAAGGATCGATCGCCGCCTATATTTTAACTTACACACACATACCAATCGCATGTTTTTGGGTGCTCCCACATGCACCTCGTTCACCCTAGAGCTAATTCGAATCCAAGTAAGATATGTGGCTCGGTTCTAATTTCTCTCTCTTAATTGTTCTTATTAGAATCGAACTCGTGATTCGTGTCATCAAATTTAGCTGGACACAATCGAAGAAATTCACCACTGAACTAACTATCAATCAAAGTGAACAATCGCGTATTTTAGTCCATATAATATATCATCTTTGATTATTATGACGTGCGATATATATCAAAAACTTTACAATGATCGTCCAAAAAATTTCACCACTGCGGAATTACGTGACCACTAGTTTATTTTATTTACCCTAATCATATCTTGTTAATATATCAATATTTTCTTTGTTTTGAGGTTACTAGATATATTATTTCAATCAAGAAACAGATTATTATTATTCTTGCTGTATAAATTTGTAAATTTTATTTTCTAAAATTTCCTATTTAATAATCTTCTATAATTTCTTATATTCTCTTTAAAATTTAATTGTAAATTATTTTGTATTTAGTTTCTTCTTTTTATTTTAAATATAATTACTTTTCTTATAAAACAAAATTCAAAAAAAATCTGCGTACATAAACATTCATGTCAACCGTATTCAGTGAACAATATATTTTTGCTTTAATTCCTTAAACAAATTCACATCTTGTGTACCCGTGTTAGTTGAAGATGAAGAGGTTGGTTGAAGTATTGTACAGTAGAAGATTTGGGTTGAAGATGATTGATATTTTTTTATTTTATTAATATAAAATATAAATAAAAACATTTATATCTTTCTATTTAAAAGTTAATGTTTATGTATGCAGATTTTTTTTTCTTTTTTTATTTTTTTTTTGAATTTTGTTTTATAAGAAAATGTAATTTATATATTTAAAATAAAAGGAAAGAAACTAAATACAAAATAAATTTACAATTAAATTTTTTTAAAAAAATAAAGAATGATAATAAAGAAATTTATACTGCACAAGGTAAGAATAATTACACATGAATCTTTGCTTGATTGAAAAATTAATATTAGGTAACCTCAAATTAAAACAAAAGCAAATATTGATATATTTAAGAAGATTTGATAAATATTTTATTAAAAAAAAAAAATAAAAAAATAAAACTAGTGACTCACATTCATCCGTAGTGGTGGACGTTTTTTCGACCCGTAAAGTCATCCATGCAGCCGCCCGCTAGCTTCTTAATTAGCATTGTCCACCTTGGCCTCCAATATCAAATATTGTACAAGTAGATTAGTCGATTAAGTTATATGAAAATAGTGTTAAGTGGAGCATAATCGATCATTTTTATTGTTTATCAATTAGATCATGAGGATAATTTAGATTGTGTTTTCAAGAGGCGTATTTCAGCTAAGTCCCAATTGCAGAGTATGACACCCTCATTAAAATAAACTAAAGGTTTGTGGTGCTTTTGAGTAGGTTGGTGTATCGAAACCTTACTGGTTAGCTACGAATTAATAAAAGGCTTCCTTAGCTACAAGCCTACAACTATTAAAGGGAGAGTAGATATAATGCATATAATATATCAAGTGATAAAGACTAAGGTTTTATGCATAATTGATAGGTCACATGTTTAAATCTCCTCATTATTAAATTATAAATTCTACTGTTTTAGTAGCTCATTCATATATTAGGAAAGAAAATGGATTGAATCATGTACCCATGTGGGTTCATTGACCATATATACGGATTATAGTAATAGCTTTGAAGATAGTATATCTCTATCATATACATATCTACGGAGTATATTTATGTGGTAGAAGATATGAAGGTCATAGCCCCATGGGATCCACTTAAAAGTATTAAAATGCTAAACGAAGTCGCAAACGACTTAAAATAAAGTCGCAATTTCTTATGAACTTCCAACGCCCTTCCTCTTCTCCCCCTCCCTAACCACCCTTAACGCCTCACCCAACGGCCAACACCAGTAGCATGGCAACCACTACCACCACCAGCCCACAAACCACTACCACCGCCACCATGCCACGCCAACATACACATCAAGCTGATTTTTTTAAAAATACACAAACTGCCATCTCGCCCAACCTAGGCAAGACCACCAAGTCACCAACCATGGGTTACTCGCCTAGGTTGGGCGAGATGGCAATTTTGTGACTTCAAATAGTTGATTCTCACCCAACCTAAGCGAGGGACCCAAGGTTGGGTCGCCTAGGTTAGGCGAGGCTCCATGAGTTTTGGATGGGTGGTGTTTGCGAGACAGTGAAATGGTGATGGATTTGTTTTTGGGGCAAGGGTAATAATGGAAGTTCACACGAAATTAATACTTTTTTAAGTCGTTTGAGACTTCGTTTAGCAATCCCTTAAAAATATCGTAATAACCTTAATAGATACTTTAATCATTGACTATTGCATATGTAACTTCATGAAGAGAATACTCTCTATTACCACATCTATATTATTTATCTTTATATTTCGGATTACTTAAAATATTGGATTATTGAACGCTTGAACAGCATAATTGATAGTTAAGTGAGTAGTTGATGCATGTATTGATCTGGGCTTTACTTATCCCAGAAGCCACTTTAAAATACATTTATAATGCGGTATTTTTAAAAATCTTGCCTACACCACTAATTATATATTTGCAATATGTACCATCTTGAATGTGTTCCCTACATAGGACCCGATAGATAGATATGAAGAGGCACTATTCTTCGCTGATAAAGTTTGTGCTTGGCTACATGGATTAGCTTTTATGCTTCACTATGTAGGGACAATGGTGCATATATACATGTTACTAAACACAATTAATAATTACGTGCATAATGGCTACATACTTTTATTTGTTTTAACTATTACCCTAAGATCTCACCACCTTCAATCAGTAGATTAATTTTTCATTGGAGTTTATATGTATACCTAAAATGCAACATCGTTCTTTCACAATTTTTTTTTCAATTTCAAAACTCGATCATAAAGGAGTTAAGGTCTCTATTTCTTTGGACTTAATTTTATGGTACTTCAATTCAGTCCAATAATCCAATTTAATTTCCTCTCTAATAAAAATATTTTTCAATAAGTTCAGATCCATTTTATTCAGTCAAAGAAACATGTCTTATTAGTTAAAAGCTTGAGATTCTGAATCATCACTAAGACAACTCTAGTCGTCGTTCTTAGTAACTGCCAACAATGTTTTACATTACTTTACATATAATAATGAACAATATTGAGTTTGATGTGGGTAGTTAAGGACGTCACTCCTTGATTAAAATTTTGAGATCGCATACTTTTTGCATGAAAAAACTCTAGAGAATAGCGAGTAATTCAAAGCTGAGGAACGTATGAATATATTTTCATAGCACCTATTATCGAATATCAAATATAGTGATCGATTTAAAGTCCACACGATACAGGGTCTAGTCTCTAGACAGTAGACCCTTATCCCCAATATGTCGACTGATTGGCTGAATGGCGGATCCACTTCAAGTGACAACGTCACGAAGGTCACGAACCACCCCCACTACTTAACAAAGAAAACATCACTCCACAGTCCACATTTCCACAATTGCTGTATGTGTATGAAACGAGAAATGGAAAATCGGCAATGCAAGAAATAAAGAGCCATTTACAACGAACTTGATCTCTTCATGACTCACAAAGGGTGATTCACTGTATTAAACTATTTCATTTCATTAATAATGAATCTCTCCTACTACATGCTATGTATATGCGACACGTGGACCATACTCCACTCTCAACCAATCATATCTCACTTAGCCTATTAAAGTGCGAAGAATCACACAAGTTTCAAACAAGATTATTTTGTGATCATTTGCTTTGTCAAGTAAATCTTCCCACTACACTTAAAGACGATTTTGCCTCCTCACCACTAATAACCAACTTTATTCACTTTGTATATATATATATATATATATATGTATGTTCAGTTTTGCATTAGCCTCAAATCAAACCAACTATATATCCTCTTCTTCATACAATTCAATTCAATTACATACTGTGATATTATGGCTTCTTCTTCTTATTCTTCTGCTATTACGTGCGAGATAAAGATCGTAGGAGCCAAAAACGTGAGAACAAAGCACAAAGGAARCCTCTTCGTGAGATGCTACCTCACAGTAGGAAGCAACAACAGAAGAATTCAGATTAACACAAAAGAAGTGAGCTCTTACCAAAAAGACGATTACATCTTCTGGGATGATTCCTTCTCGCTAGAATGCAACGGGTCAAGAGATTCGATCCAAGGTCTTAAGGCGGAAAGCGTGTTTTTCGAGCTGAGGTGGCGAAACAAGAAGTCTTTCCTAGGGAACATAGGCAGCTCTCAGCTCGTTGCGACTGCCGAGGTGCCTTGGAAGAATGTGTTCGATGCCCCGAAAATGGAAGTTCAGAAGTGGGTGTTTATGAGTGTAAGTCAGGGAGATAATAATAATAATAATACAAAGGTGCTTAAGGTTGAGGATGGAGTTAAGCCTCCTGCCTTGCAGATAGCAATGAAGGTGGCGTCGGTTCCGGCAGCGACGGCGGAAGAGATGAGGAAGAGGAGGAGGAGTGAGAGGCTGAAGAGGTTGGATGACTGTGCGTGCAGATCACAGGGGGAGTATTGTTCTTGTATTGATAATGAGTTGCTTCTCATCGGTGCAGCTCTTGATGGCTTTTAGTAGTTTTTATTTATTTTGGTTGTACAGATAGAGAACCAACTAGTACTTCACTTGTAAACGATCGATATTCGATAATGATATGATATACCAAGTATATCGATGTCGTTGCTCTAGAATTTCAAGTACGTASAAACAATAATATGTCTATGTTTTAGGGATTTGTATATGTATATCACCCTTCTTCAATATGAATGAATGAATTTCGTTTGCCATGAAAAAATAGTACTCGTAAGTCAATATCATATTTACTACGAAGTATAACGATTGGACATTTTTTTCTCTTTACTTTATGTCAAATCGCTACAGTTAATATGATACGAAGGGAGTATTACATTAATATGTGAACATATAGCTCTTCTCCTCTTTAAGAAACAAGAGTACAATACAATTGGTGGATAGAYCAATTACCATTACCACACTTCTTCATATCGTTATTTTCAGAGTTATTGAATAAAAGGAATTGCTTTGTATTCAAGTAAATTAAGTTATGTATACAAAAAAAATAACTAAAACCCTACTTATGTATTGTCAACTAACTAAGGAAAAGAAAAAACAAAAAACATTTGGGGCAATTATTTACCCTATGTTTGGATTAAAGAAAATGGAAGGATTGAAAGGATGGTGGAAGGGAAATAGAGGAAGAATTCTTTCATTTGGAATAACAACAATGAAAAAGGGAAGAAATGGGAGAGGAGAGAAATGGAAGATTAAATATGTAAGAAATTAATCTCTCTAACAATGAGTGATGTGGAACGAAAATTCATCATTTCCACCTCTCTTCATCCTGTCTCCTCCTTTTTCTCTCCCACTCAATTATCGAAACAATCCGTAAACTATTAGGCTGTTAGCTCTAGAATATTTAGTGACCCTTGCCACCTTTCTTAGTCAAAAAAATTAAATACTTACACATAAGATTGGCACAGCAGAATATGATAGATTAAAGTAAGTGACTTAAACACTTTCCTTTGAAGTTGGCCTACTACATGATAATTGATAACTAATAGGTGTATTATGTCCGGGACACATGGTCCGGACAATGTTCATTCCGAAAATAGAAATGTTCATTTCGAAAATACAAGTGTTCATTTTCAGATATGAACATTTACATTTGAAAATGAACATTTTTAGTTTCGAAAATGAACATTTGTGCCGGACCAATGATGAAGACCATGACCGGGACCATAATAGAATTTGCGCTTGAACCACCTTCATTGTGCAAGCTTCTTGAAAGTTTGGACTGCGTCCAAGTTCCAATCGAGTCCCATTGGTTCTTGAACCTTATTAATGCTTGGTTCAGTTTATAGTAACGTAGTGTGCTGTCAAACTGGCTACTTGTCTACTTGTTGGGCGTGACCAGAGCATACAAGCCCACCCAAAACGCACAAATAGCTGGGTTTATCAATAAGTGCATTCACTACATGAATAAATTTTTTCATCCCTTTCTATCTCTACCAGTTTTCTCACTGTCATTTTCAACTTAAGACAATTATTCATCTTCATCACACCAATAACACTAAAAAACTCTTCATCTCTCTCTCATGCTTTTAATATACACACCACACTTTCGCTCACATCGCAATGCATCATTTCGTTTTAAAATTTATCAAGAGCATTCACATTCATAAAGCTACGCTCATTTATCTCTCTCACTCATTAGTCCACATCATTATTTTTCGCTACCAGGCATGTTTACTTCAGCTTAATTTCAGAGAGTTCTAGTTTCAGTTCAGTTCAGTCTTAATTATTTTGTTACCTAATTTGATTTTAACGATAATATGATAATGATAATAATAATATTGAGATAATGATAAATTAACGATATTTTGTTAACTTCAAGTTATAATTATTAAACAATATTAATTAAATAGTTAATATTAATCCAAAGATTTACTTCGTATTATTAATAATATGTTAAATATAAGTCAAAATATTAATCAAATATTACTTGTAGTAGATTAATAAAATAATTAATCCCAAGTTATATTAATCCATGATAATATGTAATACCAAATTAAATATTACCTAAGTTAAAAGGTTAAATATTAATCCAAGGATATTTTATTAATACAGTTAAATAATTTTCTCATATTATATAGTTAAATAGTTATATATTGATCCAAGAATTAATATTAATACCTAAGTTAAATATTTCAGTTAGTTCAGTTTTCAGGATCGTTCTCAAGTTCGTTAAGTTCAGTTCAGTTCAACTCCGTTAAGTTAAGTTAGTTCAACTTCATTCGCTTCAGTTTCCATTAAGTTAGTTCATTTGATTTCAGTTATGTAACGGACCCCTTAACTCCCATTTGTGACCTTCCCTTATACAATTTCATATTCACATAGACATATTCATAGGCTTTACCATTACTTTCTCTCTCCATTGATCAACCACCGCATTGGATGGACCACCCTATCTTATTTAAAAGAATGAAAAGGCGCCACCAAAAGGATGGGAAGGTTCCTTTGGATTAATCTCCACTTATTTTTTATGAGATGGGAGCTAGCCACAACTTGAGAAGGTCCACATTGGACAATTGTGAAATGTGGAGGTTAGTTCCTACGAGTGTGAATGCTCTTAACTAGATTTGACTAAAACTAATTTCAGTATAATTTATCGAGATTAGTGTTTAATTGAGATGAAATGTGAAAGAAAAATATAACAATATGGGTACTCTAATTTATAGACTCTGAAATTAAGAATTTGATATTATTTATTTTATAGTTTTTACAATGCAAAATACTCATTTAAAAATTGATAGTAAAACCAATGGACTTTTTGACCGCGGGCCACCTTCTTTCCTCCATCAAAACTCTCTTAAGGTAAGTATAGAATATCACATGTGTCGGGATAATAAGGTCAATCACCATTAAGTAGTAATAAAAGTGGTTCCATAAATAAAGTTGTAGGACAAGTAAAAAAGAATTGAGGTTGGGACCATTTTCTATGAAAATTCGAGATTATTGAGCGTCTAGTTAATCTCAAAGACCGTCATGTTAGATT
>SNQN01007002.1:18904-35464 GCA_008642245.1 Bassia scoparia
GATGTATGACGGTTTATCATTGTAATGCTATATGGATAAGATTTGGGAAAATTAGCTCTTTTTGGACAGGTTCAGGTTGAAATTGGTGTATTAATATTATTTTTGTTTAAAAAAAAGAAAAATACTCAAGTGCTTCGGGTATTACATAGCACGAAGCATTAAAGTATCATTACAGGCTAAAAGAAATCACAAATGCCTCGTGGTTTACAAAAAATTCGAAGCAATTAATGTTAGAAATGCCTCGTGCTTTATAGAAACCTGAGGCATTTGGATGTTTAAATGCCTCAGGGATSCCCGAGGCATTTGGACGTCTAAATGCCTCGGGCATGCCCGAGGCATTTGTTAAATGAGTTGCAGCGACGTCTGCTTGTAATGCGGGCTAGGCCCAAGGCAGCATCTCTATTTTTGCCCGAGGCAGATGTCCTTTTTTCCACTAGTGAAATTGAATAGCCGATGAGGAAAAGTATGACATCTTAATTAGTGGCTTTTTGAGCCACTTTTCCTTCTCATTTCACCCTCATTATTGCTAGTCTTATGTTCGTTTTGGGACCTTTTGGGCTTGATTTGTTAATTGTGGGTTTTTGTCCTTGGTTTGTATGATTTATGAGATTTTTCCATGTTTTCAAGGTTTTCTTGTATTGTTCACTATTGGCAATGTATTAAGCCCCGCTTTCATTTCCTTTTCTACTTGATTGCAAGTATGAAATCCATTTACCCATGCTTGGAGTCCAAGTAGGAAGGATGGGAAGCATTAGAAGGACCCATATCGAAGTGAGGAAGTTTGGAGCAAGGAAGTGTTGCTAGAGTTGAAGTTTGCCACTTCAAGCAGATGCTCCAAATACACTGCTTTGTCCACAATTGTCAAAAGTTGTAGGCGAACGCTCCAAGGTATGAAGCGTACGCTCCCTTGCTTGGAGTAAATGCTTTGAGGTTCAGAGCTAACAATAAGGAGGACCCTAATTTGCAACGCCGAAAGTTTTAGGCGTCCACTCTAACCTTTAGAGCGGACGCTTCATTAATCARCGGTACTTGCGATTTGACACGAAAATTCCCATTTTTGGGAGATTATATAAGTAGTACATTTCTTATTCTCCAAGTACAAATTATCTCATTCATTCATATGGATTATGGGAGTTTAGGTTTTAGTACTTTTCCTTCTTATTTTGGTAGGACAGAGAGAGAAGCACCATAGAGAGTAGAGAGACAAAGCTTGTGATCCTTCAATACTTAGTCTATTTCAATGAAAAATTCTATATTTCTTTAGAAATCAACTTCTTTACTTCATTTCCTTTCTAGTTATTGCATTATTATTAGATTCTTGTTAGATTGTTGTCCTTAATTGATTACAAATATGGGTTTCATGCTAGTAGTTTTTACCTTGTTGTTTCTTCCATGTTGCCTCTTCTAGGCTAGATTTTTAATTAGCTACRGGAGGGGATGCTTGGCTGTGTTTGATGGCTATTGAAATGTGGGTTTGAATGGAGTTAATTCTCTTATTTGTTGAATCTTCAAGGAACCTTATGAGTGACGTGAGGATTGGCCATCTTTATGATTGCTTCTTATGCTATGTTAGTGGTGCGCGATAGTGACTACTAAGATAGTGAAGACTTGTCGAGTTCTTGATCCCGACCACCRCGGCGGGATTGGGTAGGCGGTGTCACAGGGTGCGCGAGAGTGACCCTCGGTATTGCTTCATAGGCCCTAAGCAAGGAGTTCGACCCATTCATGACCCGGTTTTGTGAGAGTTGAAGAGTTAGCCAAGTAATCCCCGACCCTAGTGTTTTTCTTAGCTTGTAAATTGCTCGTTCTAATCTCTCGTTTATTACTTTTGCAAATAGTTGTTAGTCGTATATTGTTAGTTGTTATGAAACTTCCAAAAAAACACTTGTGACTTAATTTGAATGTAATAAGCATGACATTTGCTTCTCTGAGGATTCGACCCCTTACTAAGCTATACTACCAACTTGGTAAAGTTAGGTTTTAAGGGTTTTATTCTTGTCGCACCTTGAGGAACTAACAATACCTTAAGGGTCGATCAAGTTTTGGTGCCTTTACCGGGGAAGAAACTTTGCCTTGTGCTTTTTACTTTCGTTTTCTTTACTTTTCGCTGGTTTTATTGGGCGTTTTCATTGCTAATCTTTTGTTTAGCTTTGTTGAATGATAGGGAGGTCCCAAAATCTACAACTAATTCCACTTGATCCAGAGCTCGAAAGGACTTTGAGACGAGAATGTCGTGCACTTGATCTCTCGGGTAGTAATTTGCATTGTGATCTTGATTCTTTGAGTTCAACAAGTAAGACAATGGAGGAAGATGGTCGACCCAATCCATCCAATCCGCCTCCTAGGCTTCTTTTCTGGGACTTTGCTCAACTGGAGGACTATGAGCATATGGGTGGTATCTTGTTGCCAACTACGACAACAAATTTCACTTTTCACCCTCAATATAACAACATGATTCAACGTGACAAATTTTTGGGTTCCTCTCATGAAGATGCTATCGCTCACTTGGATCACTTCTTGGAGTTGTGTGTGACCATCCAAACTAACCAAGTGTCGTAAGAGTACATTCGATTGCATCTCTTTCGCCAATACTTGACGGGGAAAGCCCGCCGTTGGCTTAAACATCTCAAACCGAATTCTCTCCCTACTTGGAAGGAAGTAGCTCACGCTTTCTTGAAAAAGTTCATTCCGGAGGAGAAAACGGTGGAAATGAGGCGTAACATTTCAAATTTCCAACAAGAGCCGGATGAAACCTTGTCCGAGGCATGGGATCGATTCAAAGAATATTTGGCAGCTTGCCCACTTCATGATTCTGACCTAACCTTACTCATACGGATCTTATATGATAGCTTAGAGTCTATGCAAAGAGCAAATCTCGATGCGGGTGCCGGAGGACAACTCTATAATGTGCCCATAGATCAAGTGGAAGATGTGATTGAGGATGTTGTGCGGAATTAGTCATGGGGTGGTAAGAGGCGAGCAAAGCCTAAAGCTAGTGGGAAATTTGATCTTGACAAGGATTATATTAGAGCTCTCWTGGAAGAGGCTATTGATAAGAAGCTCTCTAAGGCAACTTCTACTCCCAAGCAACAAGTGAGTGCCTTCTCTAATGACATTTGTGGTGGAACTAATCGTGACATTTCCTATTGTGGAGGATTAAACCCCGAACATGTGCGGCAGTGGGTTATCTTAATAATCAACGTGACTATGTAGGAAATCATTACCAAAGATACAATGATTATAATCCGAATCCAAGAGGGAATTTCAACATGCCACCACTTYAAAATTCTTATCAGGGGCATCCACCCGATTTTTGTCAACCACCAATGCAAAATCAAGGAGGATTTTCATCTGAGTCTCAAACAATCATGCACTGGCGAAGTGCTTCCGACGATAATTYCATTTTCAAATCGGCGGGGAATTTAATGATTTTGGGCACAAAATTGAGAATAGCAAGTTTGAGAAGAAATATTATTTGAATGGAAAGGAAATGGGGCAAAGAATGGTGTTTTGTATTCTTATACGTGTCATTTCAACTAAGGCGGTTGACCAATGGGATGATATCTGGAAAAGACGTTTTTACCTCCAGTAAATAATCAAAATTACGAGAGTAGAAAGTTGGTAAGCCGCATTAAATGYAAACATTTTCCACTATAAGAAACGTTGAAGGCATCTAAGCAACTTACTTTCATTGACTAAAGAAAAGTTACCTTTTGATCATTTTTCCCATTGTGATTAAATCTTTTTCAAACCCTCTTTCTCTGTTAATTCTTATTGAATCAACCCTCTAAGCTGACGATGGACTTMTGTTTCGAAGTGATTAGTAAATCTAAGTCTCAGGGGTTCAAAGGTCTAATGTGGTCAAGGGTTGAGAAAGATCTCGCCTCTTTTCCCTTTGAGCTAAGAGAAAGGAAAAGAAAAGCACTGAGGGATGAAGAGTTTCAACGATTCCTCGTTTGGTGTAAAGCGACTGGTCATCCTTACATAGAGGAGGAACAATGTGCAGAAGAGAAGAAATTCCTTTGAGAAATAGAGCAAGAGCTTGACGCAGAACCAAACAATGGTCGAGATGATCCAGAGGAGGACTCTGATGAAGTATTTGGAAGTAACAAGCGACGTCGCCAGATGCGTGCATCAAGGAAACCARTCAAGAAAGGAAAGTGTGAGAGACAGATCGCTAGGGAGCAATGTGTTCTAAAAGGGGACTCGTTTGAAGATGCTGATTCTGATAACTACATGATGATGAAGGAATATTAGCAGGGATAGTTTCCTTTTCTTTTGTTTCTTTCTTGTTTCTTTCTTTTCTTTCTTTCRTTTTAATATTAAGGCTCATGATGTGTTTAAAACAATGTTTTGATGGCATAACATTGATGAGCAATATGTGTATGTATGATGCTATAGTCCAAAAGCGATGATCTTCAATGCTATTTAGCTTGTACATCTTTTGTGATAAATATATATCTTGGAATATTGGCCTTAAACAAGTAATATAATCTCAAAATATATTCTTGGGTTTAAAGGGTCAATTTATGAAATATTTCCATGATCATGAACTAAGTAATGGGAACTAAACATTTCTTCACCAAG
Source organism: Bassia scoparia (assembly GCA_008642245.1). Taxonomy (NCBI): domain Eukaryota; kingdom Viridiplantae; phylum Streptophyta; class Magnoliopsida; order Caryophyllales; family Amaranthaceae; genus Bassia; species Bassia scoparia. The sequence goes on from SNQN01007002.1 coordinate 23,492, forward strand.
AAATGTCCCGTCAACTTATGGTAATTAATTAATGACATCGGTTCTGCGAAAAATAATATTCAAAAAATTTCATAAACTGGAAGTTTATTTAGGGAACTTCGTGAGTAATTACCAAGCGACGTGGATGGTTTGAAATTACTACTATTAAACACGTCGTCTCTTCTTGTGGTTTCCAGAGGAAGTTATCGGGGTATTCCAATAWCCGTTCATTTCCTCACTTATTCCCTATAAATAGTTGCATACTATCATGTTGTATTCACAATTTATTTTCTTCTTTTCTCCTCCCTAAATCATTCTTCCTTTCTTTCATTTTCTTCCTCAAACCGTGATGTTCCAAGCAACGGATATTAATCCAGGAAAGGAAGCTCGTATCTAAAATATTTCTCACTCAGAGTTCTCTGAGGGATATTAGGGGACTCACCTTGATACTCTTTTTAACAACGTCTAGACCAATCCAGAGAAGGTGTTTCAAGAGTCTGGCACATTGGAATATCCTGGTGAATGTGAGACTCACAATCTAGCTACAGATAGGGTGGCTGAATTTTTAGATTTAACAAGAAATGCGTTCATCAATGGCCCTGCCCAACGCTGGGGAGAAAGACCTCTAATACGCAAAGAGGTCGAAGGAGGTACGAGGAAAAGCATCGCTGATACTTTCCGTAACATGGACTTTGTCAGCGCCAACCTGTTCCCATGCGTGAAGGATGATATCCTTGCATTACATAATCTGTCTCAAATGTGTAAGGCATTCGTTGTGGGCGCTAGGGCAGTATCGGGAGACAGGATCAAGTTCTACACTCATGTGGTCTTGGTAAGGGGCCATTACTACGAAGTGTTGTTGGCCAAGGGTCCTGAAAATTCCATACAAATAGTACGTTATAAATCTTGCTGCTAGTTATGGGACGACTATATTCGATGGCGGAGCTATGTGAATTRGGAGATGACCGCATTAGAAACCGACGATTTCAAAGGGTACTTGGAACGTCCTGWCGTCAGACAAGTTGTGGCCTGACTTCCAAGCGCTCCTATGGTCGTTCTCCCTTAAGAATAGCCTCGAAATAATTATATATCGTATATAATTAGTCTTTCTCTTAATTTTTCATGAAGTAGCAAATCTCCAAATTGCTCTTCATGCTATTTTAAATTTCAGAATTTTTGTACCCTAGTCAAAAACCATTGCCTTGCAATGTTACAAGATGTATTTCTGAAGTATTTGATCATTAATGAATTATTTTGCTTGAAGTGAATTTCTTTATTTCTTGCATAATACAAGTACAAAATTCATTAATTGATGAATAGTGTCTAGTGAAAAGATATCTACATATTAATGCTRGCGTCACCGCTAAATGACTGTTCRGTAATGATGACTTTCGTGGGATAATGGGTCAATTTATGACTTTGGTCTCCATGTAATTTCCCAATARGAGGTAAATGTAATTCTTGGAAACCGTGTTGTTTTAATCCAACATTATCCTATTCTAAGTCATTTTTCATTTCTGCTGCAAAAATAAGATGACTACAAAATTATAATCATATGAATATATTGTCATTCTTATATCAAAAGCGTAAAATGAGTAAACTTGAGTTTTGGCGTTGAAGAATGTTAATACGCAAGGACTCAAGTGATATCGCCCTTKYAAATTAAGGGGGCAATTTGTTACAGGTTAAAAATATATAGTTGACTTAATTAGGACAATTTRTCCAGCAGTAAGTAACTAGCGACGAATAAGGCAGAAGGAGAAGACAGGAAATGCACGACATTCTTAATATAGCTTCAGTCTAGCGATACATACAGTAATAGCGTTAGAAGGAAATTGTGGTAAGGATGGCCCATCAGGAGATAGCCAAAAAGCAGGCCCATGAAGTTCAAGCGACAACAAGACTTGGAGGGAAATTACGCATGTTTGAAATATGAAAAGAAGCGGCAAAGAAACCGTCAGATGAAGTAACTTCCACCCACGATCTACACCCTTGGAAGCCTATAAATAGGTGCAGCGGTACAGAAGTAAACAATAACAACATCAATCTATCTCTTCTTCGCATTAGTTTCCTTTAGCCACACTTGGCTTAGTAGCCACGTTAGTTTAGATTAGCGTAGCCTAGATTAGTCTAGCGTAGTTAATCTTATCATGGATCAGTAAGTCGATTTTCATCCCATTATGTGTAATCATGGAGATAATCATCCTTCCTTGTAATACAATGGTAGTCTGATACTTATCCCTGTATAATAGATGGGTGTTTGTCTCTTTTCATTATTGTTTGTTTTACACTACAGCTTAGTTCCACAACAAGTTGTTCTCCTTATGTTCCATCTTCTTGGTTAACTCTGATCGATTAGGAGCCATTTTACGTTAGCGAGGTTATCAATATAATCAGTAACCAAAGGGGCAGCCCCCTACCGAACTAAGAACAATATTGGGCGGTTGACTTGTTGGTGAAGTGCAAAATCACCTCAACATATACATAATCCTTGTTTCCATAAATCACACAAACTTGATCTTCACGCCATTATCTGATTTATGGAAAGTATTTATCTTATTCGGTTTCATCCAAAGAATAAAATTAAACAAGATAAATACTCCTGCTTAGAATATTTTTTTAAAACATATCTTTGAAGAAATGTTTTACGAAATCCTTTTTAAAACAAGCAGCTAAGATATTCCATGTAGTGAAACTAGTTCCTTAAACCTGGTTCCCAACTTTGAGTATGTTATGAATGCTATTCCAAGCTTTGTACCAGAATTCACCCATAACTCATCGCACTTAAAAACACTTATATTACCCAAACATACAAGTCATACTAYAGAACACATTACATGAAAAACCTAGATAAACTATAAAGTATAATTCTTCTTTCGTGTAATCTTCAAGACTGGAATCTTCCTTGAATACTTCAAGTTATAAATAATGCATCTTTCTTCGAATGTCTTCAAAAAGGCCTTCATGCTCCAAGTCTTGGAATCAAACTTAGCTACTGCACATATAACAAGGTTAATGCACAATATCAAGTCTAAGACTTCTTTTCAACGTAGCAGTCAAGAGAACAGTTCCAACTGGTTCCCCACCAGTGCATGGAACTTTACATATCTAACTAATCCCTGCATATAGATTAGTTAGTTCAGTAGATAACACATATGAGTAATAACTTGTCTAAGGAAACTGCATTCTAATTACAGCAGGTTCCCCTCTAACTATATTCACATTTACAATGTCTTGTTTCCTGTTCAGTGTTTCTGTTTGTCATCATTCAAAACCTAAGGGACTCAACAATGGCTTTCTACRTTGAAGTCATGTCACCAACCGACGTGTTGAAACAACTTTTGAATCACTGCTCTTTCAAAGGAAGGTTGTGTAAGTGGAGTATGCAATTATCCCAATTCGAGTTGAAATATGTCCCTCAAACGGCTTTRAAAGGTCAAGCTTTAGCAGATTTCTTTGTTGATCACCCCATCGATAACAATGCTCAAGTTTAGGAAGAGGAGCCTTTGCGTTTGTTTGTTGATGGATCAAGCCGAATAAATTCAGATGGGACTGGGATAGTGATGCTGTCACCAAAAGGTGTGAAGACTAAAATGACAGTAACTTTCTCAGACCGATGCACAAATAACAGAGATGAATTTGAAGTTCTTGTTATAGGTCTTAAGACCTTGAAAGATATGGGTGTCACAAGGGTTCAAGCCTTTGGAGATTCTCAGTGGGTGGTGTCTTAGATCAGTGGAGAATATACAGGAACCTCCCCTCTAGCTCTGGCGATCAACACAACGCTGACAAAATTGATCTCCTTGTTTGAACAGTGTGACATTTCATACATGCCAGGGGAAGGGAACCAAGAAGCTGATTACTTAGCTCAACAAGCTTCTTTAAATGACCCTGATGGTTTTGGAGAGAGTATAATACACATCAGTTCATTCAAGTTAAACCTTTGGAAGAAGCTATTAAGGTTGAGGTAAATAAGGTTAGTGTTCTTGGGTGCGAGGCAGACTGGCGCTAGGAGATTAAGGAGTATTTAAAAGATCCTTATGGCAAAAAATTTCTTGCAAATGTAAGGTTGGCAGCTACAAATATTTCCTCCTAAGAAATAAGTTGTATCGGAAGGACCCACAAGGACTTTTGTTGAGATGCGTGAGTAGCAAAAAGGTTTTGACCATCTTAGCAGAAGTTCATCGTGGAATCTGTGGGTCACATCAGACGGGGCTCAAGATGCGATGGTTCATCCATAGAATGGGGTTCTTTTAGCCTTCAGTCAAAGGAGATTGTTTGCAATATGCTGAAGGTTGTAAGTAGTGCCAGAGATTCAAGCTAATAAGTAGAGCTCCAGYAGCAAACCTACATCCAATAATCAAGCCCTGGCCTTTTAGGAGTTGGGCTATTGACGCAATTAGAGCCATTAAGCCACCCTCATCAGGACATCGCGAGTATATTCTGATAGCCACTAATTACTTTACAGAGTGTATTGAAGTTCAAGCGTTCCAGAAGCTCAATGCAAGGGCAGTAAAATTGTTTCTTGAAGAAAGGATCTTTACAAGATTCGGGATTCCGAAGACTATTACTGTTGATTAGGCGTCCATGTTTACATGAGAAGAGTTTGATGAGTATCTCAAAGAGTTTTACATCCAAGACATACATTCCACGCCCTATTTTGCATAAGCCAATGGACAGGCAGAAGCTATGAAATAAGATCATAGCTAAGGGGATATCCAAAATGGTAGACAACAACCCACAAGATTGGCACACAGGAGATTGTATTATGCAACATGGGCATACATGACCTCGAAGAGGGATGCTACGGGTACAAATCCATATCAATTGGTTCACGGACATGAACTAATATTGCCAGCAGAGCCGAGCGCGAAGTCTGCTAGAGTGTCTAGGCGGATGGATTTATCGCTTGAGGACTATAACCAGGCAATGGCAATCGAATTGATGGACACGGAGGAGGAACGTCTGCGTGCTTTGGAGAATATCAAGGCCCAAAAAAAGCAGGTATCTAAGTCTTATAACAAGAAAGTCAAACATAACATTTTCTTGGAAGGAGATTTAGTGTGGAAGATGAAGTTGCCCAAGCAAAGCTACAAGGACCACATTTTCGTTAAATGGTCGTCTAAGTGGGAGGGACCATTTAGAGTGGTTAAAGTTATGTCAGGGAATGCCTATCTCCTACAAGAGTTATACGGGGAAATGTTACCAAGATCTTTGAATGGCAAATTTCTGAGGCAATATACCCCAAGTATTTGGTAAAGCCATCAAAATCTACGGTCAAAACATCTTGACCTAGAGGCGTTTGATAAATAACAAATTGATGGAAATGGCCTAGTTTATGTAACAACTAGCACTATAAGCACGCGATGCGTGCGTGCGGTCATTTTAAAAATTTATATTAAACTAATTTACAATGAGAAAATAAAACTTATGCACAGAGAGTTATTATGATTTCAAATTTTTGATGTATTTTTCTTTTTATTAAATTTATAGACAAAGAGTTTAAATCATATGGTGTGGTTTTAATCAACTGCTTACTTACACTAACATACGAATAGTTATATAATAATATTATATGAGGAATTAATGTATGTTCGAATAAGAATTTTTTAGCTATTTAATACAATTTTTTTTCAAAATAATTTTTAATAATTAAGTGATTCATGGGAATAATTTAGTCAGTGTAATTAAAAAGTAATTAATAAATTTTTATTTGAATTTAATAATCATACTAATTAATTAAACTTTTCATTTTCTTATTTATGGGAATAAATTAGTCAATGTAATTAAGTTTTTATTAATTTATATACCTTTTTATATTGCTTAATTAATATAAATTACAAAAATAAAGAGATTTCATATTTTTAAGTAAGGGCATTTAAGACTTTTACATCATTAAGGGTAATTCAGTCTTTTAAGAGGGGGGACACCATCTTCCTCCCTTCTTCCCTTATATAATAGAGATATTACTAGACAAGGGTAATACATGAACTTGAGGAAAATAGTATGATGATGATCTGGAGGAATCAAAAAGTTAAAAAGTTCTCTCACGTGACCGGCACGGGAGGTAATTTTGAGACACTTTGGAAGTTAAAGGGCCAAAGACACCTAAGGGGTGTCGTAATTATACGGAAGTTACTAGACCCCCACCGAGCCTATATATAACCTGTCATATGATCGTTTATATATCTCACCTATTCTTTCTCTCTCTCAATAAAAATCATTTTCAATCTTTTCTTTTCCTGGAGAATTGACCTAATAAGCTAACACTAATGGAATTCAAGAAGTGGGTGCTTGATAAAGCCCAACGCCAAGAAGGCTTCACTTTCATCAACCATGAGATCACCCGTCAAGCTCTCAAGGGTGTGGAATGGAGGCATACGGATAGGGAGAAGAGGGCACTCCTTGATTTTGAATTCAAGTGGTTCAAGTACTGGAGGCAGAGAATTGACCACCCCTACAAGAGGAAAGAACAACGTGCAAATGAGGTAGCATTTCGAAAGGTAGAAAGGGAGAAGGAAGAAGAAAGAAGGAAGAAAGAAATTGAGTTGTGGCTCGAGATGGAAAGACGAGAGAGGGACGATGACAAGAAGAGAAATAAAGGAAAGAAAAAGTGCAAGTGTTCTTACTCCTACAAGATTCCAAAGGCCAAAATGATGTCCACTTCACAAGTGCTGCCCCTGTTCCTATAGTATCATCATCATCGACTTCTTCTTTTGCATCGTCACAATCACTATCTCCATCTCCAGGATATGTTCCTGCGAGACCTGGGCGACAAGTTGCTCGTGCCTAGAGTGACGATGAAGATGAGATTGATTTGATAACTACGAGATGGCTAGTGATTAATTCGCTCCATTTTCGTAATCACGGAGAAAATTAGTTCAAAACATGATTCCGATACGGTTTTAGTTTCTAAATCCTTTAAATGTTAGAATTATGTACTAATTTGTGTTTAGTCTAAATGTGTTAATTTCAGAAACTTTTGTCTAAAAACATTGTCTTACAATGTTACAAATGTAATTCTGAAATTTTATTTAATCAATGGAAATATTTTGCTTAAATAAATCTCTTTATTGGCAAAATATAGTAAATTTTCATTAATGATGAACAGTGTTTAATAAAAAGACATATCAAAGATAATGTTGGCGACACACACTAAATGATGTTTCAGTAATGATAGCTTTACAAGGGGTAATGTACCAATTAATTACTTCGGCTTCCCAGTAATTTCCCAAAAAAAGGTAAATGTAATTCCTTGAAGTTGTGTTGATTTAGTTATGCATTATCTCACCCAAGGCCATTTCCCTACTCATTTTATTGCAAATATAAGGATGATAACAAAATGATAACCATATGAATATAAGGTCATTCTTATATCAAAAGCATTAAAATGAAAATCACAAGTCCTCTGGCGATAGGAAACGTAAATTCGCAAGGACTCAAGTGATATCGCCCTTGCAAATTAAGGGGGCAATTTTTTACAGACTAAAAATATTCTGTTGACTATGTTGACTAATTCATAGGAGTTTGATCGATAAACAAGTGACCAGCGATGAATGAAGTATCAAAGAAATAAGCAATGTGTGGCGTTTCTAGAATAGTTGCCGTCTGGCGATATGAAAAAGCATTAAAAAGAAATTATGATAAAAGTGGCCCACTTAGAGATAGCCCATTAAGGGATGGCCCATAAAGAGAAAGCGACAGCAAGATTTGGAGGGAAAGTACGAGGATATGAAATACGAAAAGAGGCGGTAAGAAACCGTTAAGAGGGAGTAACTTCCACCCACGATCTACATCTTGAAGGCCTATAAATAGACGTTGCAGGATCAGAATAAGAATAACAAACACAATAATAACATCTATCTATCTTCTTTCGCAATTAGCTTCCCTTAGCCGCACTTGCCTTACTAGTCAAGTATAGTTTAGCATAGCGTAGCTTAGCATAGTTTATCCCTCAATGGATCAGTAGTTTGCTCGTTTTCATGCTAATTGTGTAAACATGGAGGTAATCAAATTGTAGTCTGACTCTATCCCTATCTATATAATGGATGGCTTTCGTTTCTATTCATCTTTGTTTATTTTACACTTCAATCTTGTTCCACAACAAGGTCATTTCCTTATGCTTTTATCTTCTTGATTAATTCTACTATTTAAGAGCCTTCCAATAGCGAGGTTATCTCTATATAATCAGTAACTTGAGGGGCATCCCCTACCGAACTAAAAACAATATTCGGCGGTTGAGTTGTTGGTGAAGTACAAAATCACTTCAACAAAAACACATACAAACACATAAAAACACATGCATTTCAATCAAAGTTCTTAGTTCGATTAAACGTTTTTAAGGGTTCTAAGGGGTCCGAAGCTACGTCTGATACGCATTCAAACAGGAATTCATTTAACTTTGATGTTGATAAGAGGCAAGCTTGGATGAGAAGAATTGCATGGACATCAAACTAAGATCATGTGGCCAAAACCCWAGATTCTATCTAGGTTAGGAATTTCAATTCCTACTCTATCTTTAAATGCTTTCTTTAGATTTTTAGCTCCAAGGTTTTGGGATCCACTTGGAGTCGTTTTACTTGGTTTGGCTTAGTTTAATTATTTTTTTTCAGATTTATTTTCCTTTAATTAGAGTTAGATATATTTTAGGAAAGTCTAGGAAAATATCTTATCTTAGGTGTGTGATATCAGTTTGTTAAGATATATCCTAACCAACTTGGATATTTCCTAACCATCTAGATATATATCATATCTTAGATTATAGAAGATCCTTAAAGCCTATAAATAGGTCACAAAAGTTGTAAACTAAGAAACACAACAAATACAATTACTTTTAATATACAATTCAGAATTTTGCATCAATTCGTGCACTTGCTTAATAATCAATTTAGGAGTGTTTTGAGAGTTAAGTTTATCAAATTACTTAGTTCCAAGAGGGGTCTAGGTGATTGGATCAGTCAAGCAATTCGTTCCAGGAGTGGTTGGATTTCTTGTCATATCAGGTTCGTTTTCAACATTAAAACTTCAAGAAACGGACCTTTATTTCAAGATTAAACGTTTTTAAACGTGAATAAATAAAGGGTTAGAATCCGCATCAAATTGGTATCAGAGCTCATAGTTTGCAGCCCGCTCGAAGGGACAAACGTTCATCACATTCGCTGCCAGAAAATCCAGTTCACAGTGCAAAAGTTCAATCTGTTCTCTTTTTGTTTTGCGACTTTTTTTGTTGTTTCTTCTGGATTTTAGCTTCTATTGGTCTATTTGAGCTATAAAATTTGAGAATTTTCGAGTAAATCATTGCTATTTTTCTGGATTTATTCTCTCAACTGGTCCAAAACACTTCGAACCAACGCTTGCTGACGTTTTTGGTTATGCGAGTTCGTTATTGATCTTTTCCAGAAATTCCGATTTGGAGGGTGTTCTCAAACATAAAAAGTTGTGTATGGAAATTTGGTTCGTTTGGTGCAATAACGAATTAATAGCACCAGTTTTCTTTGGCTGCAAAATAATGTCCACTTGTGGGTTTTATCATGGCTGAAAGATGATGCAACAACTCATGGATGATTTTCACAAGAAGATTGAGATATAGAAGAGAACTGAGCAAGTACAAGATCAAATATTGCTAGGTTCGATGCTTTTGCCATTTTCTTCTTGCAAACACGAAGAAAAAAGGAAGAAAACATGATGATGAGTCCTCTATGTGGTGAGAAGTGATTTAAAACAATCTATGATTGATGATAGGGTATCAAGCTCGAAGACTTTACTGGTCTTGATGGGTCCAGAAGATTTCTTGAGTGGGAAAGACAAGTAGAGAAGATTTCTGACTACAAGGTTATGACTGACACAAAATTCAAGATTGCTACAACGACTCACGAAAAACGCAGTATATGGTGTGAAATCCTCAAAGCAAGACGTATAGGGCAGGTAAGAAAAAGATCTCAACTTGGACTGATTTAAAGCGTAAATTACGTGCAAGTATTTTACCTGATATTTTGAGCAAATTCAATATTGAAATGACTATCTCAAACAATGATACTTTAAGTGTGAACTGAATAATTGTCTGAATTCGATAGATTACACTATCTGTGACTTGAATGAAAGGAACATGCGCTTAGCTACGTTTTATAAAGGACTCCATGACCTATTGCTTAGAAAGATTGAGTTAACACTTCAAGTTCTTTCAAATGTACGTATGAAATTGGCCCAAAAATCGAGATCATTGGAATGAAGACAACGAAGGGTTGGACCTTATGCCAGCAAAGGGGCCTGGTTCCGCCAACTAAATCTTCTCATCGATACGAATCCAATGCTCTTATAAGGGTTTGACTCCAAACAAAGATACGACCAGAATGAAGAGAAGAAAAGTCTGGAAACAAGTTATTTGTGCCACATGAGGAATTGAGAGTCGAAGAAGGTCTTCAAGTCTCAAAGGGAGAATATTGTAGTGAATGTCCTAACAAAAGCTGCTTACTATAAGCAATACTATGAGTGGGAAGAGATGAGAACATTGATTATACTCCCCTGAATCAGATAAAGAGAAAGAGTTTTAGCGAGGAGGAAAGCAGAGGATGTTTGCTGAAATGGTGGTCAAATGTTAGTGGTTCACAAGTCTACATGTAATTAATCAATTGTTAGATCAAAGGGAAAGCTGTTTCAATACTAGATGTAGATAGGTGATCTACTTGTTAGGTGATAGTGGAAGTGGGTCATACTAATGTTGGCTCAACTGAGATGGTAAGTAAACTAAATCTCCCAACTTCGGACGTGCAACCACTTAATAAGTTTAAGCCTTGGCTTTTGATGATTCTAAAGGCCAGTGTGAAGAAAAGCATTTGGTCGAACTTTCGATTGGAAACTACAAGGAAGAGTTATGGTGTGATGTTTATGAGTATTTGTCATATACTCTTAGCGGAGGCCTTGGTATGATACCAAGGTGAACAGAATGAGAAACATGTGTCATACGGTTATAGGTGGTAACCAAACAAATCGTTTACAGACCTTATTCAAACATATCTAAAGTCTAGATGATCAATTGACATTCCAGCTTTTTATTGTGCAAACGAGCCAAAAAGGAGAACCAAATGGCAGCGATTGATTCAAAAGGAAGGAGCAAGACTCATTTCGGAAATGGTCTGACTTCTCTCCTTATTTGGATCGATACGATATTTTGAGGGCAAATTCTTTTGAAGAGGGGGAGAACGATACGCATGCCAATAGAATCATTTAACTTTGATTGATAAGAGGCAAGCTGGATGAGAAGAATGCATGACCTAAACCAAGAATCATGTTGCATAGATTCTATCTAGGTTAGGAATTACAATTCCTACTCTATTCTTTAAATGCTTTCGTTAGATTTTTAGCTCCAAGTTTGGGATCCACTTGATGTCTTTTACTTGGTTGGCTTAGTTATAATTTATTTTGTTCTCAGATTTATTTTCCTTTAATTAGAGTTAGATATATTTAGGAAAGTCTAGGAAAATATCTTATCTTAGGTGTGTGATATCAGTTTGTTAAAGATATATCCTAACAAACTTGGATATTTCCTACCAACTAGATATATTCATATCTTAGATATACAAGATCCTTAAAGCCTATAAATAGGTCACAAAAGTTCTAAACTAAGAAACACAACAACAATTATTTTAATATACATTCAAATTTGCATCAATTTCGTCACTTGCTTATATCAATTCATGATGTTTTGAGAGTTAAGTTTATCAAATTACTAGTTCCAGGGTGTATGTGATTGATCAGTCAAAGCAATTCGTTCAGGAGTGTTGGATTCTTTGTCATATCAGGTTCGTTTAACATTAAAACTTCAAGAAGGTCAAGAACGATTAAGAAGACCTTTATTTCAAGATGCACGTTTTTAAAAAACGTGAATAAATAAAAGGGTTAGAATCCGCATCAACAAGTCCTTGATCGAAGCTCACAGTAGGTTTTGCAGCCCCAAGGCAAACGTCTTAATTCCTAACACCCCTTTGGCGAACCTCA
>SNQN01007003.1:5667-19120 GCA_008642245.1 Bassia scoparia
ATTGGTGGTATTGCTAAGGAAGTGCAATGCCTTAGTCTTTGAAGAGAGTGATGTATAATCCAAAATGTCGTTCATTGTTCGTTGTTTCTAATTTGAAATATTAGATGATTATGTCCTGATTTTGGCTAATGATGCTTGTATATAGTAATAAGATTTGTGAGCAGAAGCACTGATACTTCATTGTGGACTAATTACAAAATGGCATTCTGAATATATGTATTGAAATGTGTTGATTACTACTACTACTACCTATATATGTTGTTATATGTGATAGGCATGGTGAATAATCAAAGGCTAGCGAAAAACATACTTACACCAACTACTAAACCGGCAGATCATGATGTTCCCATTACTCCAAAAGAGGTGACACATCTTTTTTCTAGTTTTTATTTGATTTATGCTACAAGCTGTCTTTCGTATTTTTGTGAGCTCATGTAATTAATGTGTTGAAATTACATCGGGTTGCGAGATGAAATATATATGTATCTATGACTTCAACCCATTTTTATAGGATTCCGTATATTTTCTATTCATGATAATTTTGCAGCAAATTCACGAGTTTTGCAGATTGATGGAGTCGGGCTAATGACTACATTTGATTTTGATGAAGTTAGTAGGAAAGCTTTGAGTTTATTCAAGGATGGACTGGTCAGTCTGTTTTCTTACCTAATTTGATAAAAGTCACTATATTTCAAGTAGATATTGGATTGTACATTTTTTATGAGGAACTCATTCGCAATGGCCTTGAACCTTAAAATGTTGATAAGGTGCATTTGCAATTTCTACCTTTCTATTTATGATGAAAGTGTTTGCTATTTATTCTTACTACATGATATAATATTTGAGATTCTTAATCTCTATTGAGTATTTCATATATAATCTTCATCATTTATGTTTGACAGGAGTTTCTGAGATTGTGGTTCTAAGATAATTGTAACCCATATGAAGATGAGGTGAGAACTGTGAATTGAGCTAGCTGAGCCTTTTTTGTATGTTTTTCTTTATGAAACTTGGAAAATTTAGTTGTCCTATGCTGATACAAATTTGTTTTCAGCTGCTTCCAAATGTGTTTAGTTGAATACAAAATTTAGTTGTCCTAAAAATGACCAAATTCACTAGTATTTGATCCTAAATGATTTTGTGGCGCATTGAATGCGAACAAGCCTTATAAAGCCTAAATGAATGTTACAAGACATGAATAAAGTTTTAAAACATGTAKTAGGTAGTGTTGTGAGAATTGGGGAACAAAAACGCCTAAAAATGACCAAAATCACTAGTATTTAACCCGAAATGATATTATTGTGGCTACTTGAATGCAAACAAGTCTTAGAAAGCTTAAATTAATGTTATAGGACATGAAGAAAGTTTTTAAAACACGTAAAGGTAGAGTTGTGAGAATTTGGGGAAAAATACACCTAAAAATGACCAAATTCACTAGTATTTGATCCTAAATGATTTTGTGGCATCTAATTGAATGCAAACAAGTCTTAGATAGACTAAATGAATGTTATAGGACATGAATAAAGTTTTAAGACTTGTATTAGGTAGTGTTGTGAGAAGTAGGAAACAAAGCTTTTTAAAATGACCAAGGTCACTAGTATTTGACCTTAAAATGACCTTGTCGTGCTATTGAATGTAAACAAGTCTTAAAAAGCCTAAATGAATTTTAAAGGAAATGAATAATGTTTTAAAATATGTAGTAGGTTTTTTTTCACACAAAAATATGTAGTAGGTTGAGTTATGAGATGTTGGGGAAAAAACACTTAAAATATATATGGATTGAATTTTTTAAAAACATGTAGTGTTATTGTTATAGTTCATAAATTAAAATATATGAAATGAAGTGTTAAATCATTATGCATGTTTTTTTTCAGGTTTTTTGTCAGTTTTTCAACACAGCAATGTAAAACCTTTGCAGTTGAAGAAATCAATGAAGTTCGAGACAAGTGTGCAACTTATATTAGGAAAATTCTCTTTGAACATATATATAGTCTGCTTGGTAGGTGTTACATAACTTTTTGGGGGTTAATAGCTTGTATAGCTAACATAGATGGTAATTATTAGCTATGTTTGGAATATTTAGGTAATGATGTAATGATGATACATTTGGGAATATATGTTTCAATTTAACGATGTATGACGGTTATCATTGTAATGCTATAATGGATAAGATTTGGGGAAATTTGCTCTTTTTGGACAAGTTTCTTGTTGAATTGGTGTATTAATATTATTTTAAAAAAATAACTAAGTGCTTCGGGTATTACATAAGCACGAAGCATTAAATTATCATTACAGGCTAAAAGAAATCACAAATGCCTCGTGGTTTACAAAAACTTCGAAGCTTATAATCTAGAAAATGCCTCGTGCTTTCAGAAACCTGAGGCATTTGGATGTTTAATGCTCGGGATTCAAGATGCCCGAGGCATTTGGAGTCTAAATGCTCGGGCATACCGAGGCATTTGTTAAATGAGTTGCAGCGACGTCTGCTTGTAATGCGGGCTAGGCCTGAGGCAGAGCTCTATTTTGGCCCGAGGAGATGTTCTTTTTTCCACTAGTGATAAATAAAGCAAGACGAAAAAAATAAAACTCAGATCTACAATCAAAGTTTAAAAGAAGCCTTGTATTTTTTTTACACATCAAAACGAAACAAAGAACAAAAACAAGTGCATTAGAAATAAAAATTAACCTTCATCTCCAACCAATTGATCACCTCAACAGCAATCTCGACCAAATAGAACTGAAAGAAGAAAAAACAAACATGAAAATGATTTTTAAAAACCTAAAACTCAAATAAAATTTAGAAGAACAAAATAAAATCTAAAAGAAGAAAAAAATAAGAAAAATGATTTTAAAAAACTTAGAAAAAGATTAACGAAAAGAAGAAGAAGAAAGATCGACTTCCCAAAAAAAACAAGCTGATCGAAAATACGAGCAGATCTAAACGAAAACCATACTCAAAATCGAAAACAATAACCAAAACATAATAAAATTTCAGAAGAAAAACGGAAAAAACAATAACAAAACCCATAAATGAAAACAAAAAAAAATAAAAGAAAAACCAGAAATGAAATAGGAAATCAGATCTATTATTATAAATGAAAACAGAGAATGAATAAAATACTTGTAGAAACTTACCGATGAATTGCATATGAAAAACGAGCGTCGTGTGAGATTGAACATCGAACATCGAAAGATCTAATATTTGATTGAATTTTTGTGATTGAAAGCATGATCGAAGTTAGTCAAAGCTCGAAGCATGATTGAATACCAAAATGAATAAAATGAGATTTTTTTATTTTTTAAACGATTAACATCAAATGATTGAAGAAAATTGAAAATCGAAGGAAGATTTGAAGTTGTGTACGTGACATGAGAGATAAGAGAGGAGAGAGAATATTGATATAGAAGATAGAAGGGTAGAAGTGAAGAGAGAGAGTGAAGGAGGAAGTAATAAGGATAAAGATGAATGAGTACGTGGAGGTGTGGGGTGAGACCTGATACGAGTAATAAAGAAAAGGGGTCAGTACAACGTGTAGTTCTAGAAAGTTGTAAGTAGTTTACAACTGTAAATAATAATAATAATAAAAGATATTAATTAGGGTAAGAGATCGGTTTTATACATGCGTCTCTTTACCTTCATTTATTAAAAGATGTGTTTTTTTACCAGTCCTCTAGATGGATTTAAGAGATCGGTTATTGTAATACTCGGTTTCTTAAGGTAAGAGCTCGGTGATATAACTTAACTGGTTTTTTAAAAGTGGTGAATTTTTGCCATTTTTGTAGTAGTGTAAGGGTTTGAATTTGTGTTATACCTTTGATGAGTAGGTTTGATTATTGTTAATTAGTTTAAATTTTTGCATAAATTCAATATATAAGTTATGCTCAATTTGTATGCTAATTCAAGTTCAAGTTCAATTTTTACTCCTTTTAGAATTAATAGGCTAATGAAAAAAAAGAAAATAAATTGGGTTTTTCTTCAAAATTCGAAAGGAAAAAAAATCATTCAGCCATAGCAAATAAAGGAGTGAATTTTTTGATTTTTGCCTCTTTAACTTGGACTTGTATTAGTATACTCCATGGTTCTTGTTTTTTTTATTGAGTATGAATTTATATGTTGAATTATGTTGTTTTGAGCTAATTTTGAAAGAAAATTTCATTTTAGGAGAGTTTAATTATTAAGCTTTCATTTATTAATTAATTAATTAATTAATTAATTAATTTAATGGTTCTTATCATGCTAAGGTTTGTTGTTTGTCATAAGTTATCATTTGAGGGAGTTGGTTAGTGAGTTGCTTGATTTTTCTTAGTTATCTTTCACTAATATTCTTGACTTTCGAATTTGATTGTAGTACTCATAAGACATGTCGGGCTAAACATTTTTAGCCGGAAATCATCGAAAAAGGCAAGGACCCACCAATGAGCCTTACTCCGCCTCCCGTCCTCCAGGAGAGGAGGAGGACGATCTCAACTCCACAAGGCCGATCAAGCTTAGGGGTTATGATATCTGGGCTTCCGGAGAGTTTTTGGCAAAGCTCAATTCACTCAAATCGAGAAAAATCAACACTACCTCGTTTTGTCATCCTCCGACTTGTGAGGAGTTTGGTATAAYGGCTCATGTGAAATCTTTCTTGGCTAATGTCGGTCTTGAGGCACTTTTCAATGTCCAAATCCCGACCAAGTATGTTCCTAGCGTCTTCAAGGACGACCCGAAGGCCATTCTTCCTCCTCTCACCTATCCTAAGCTCACCTTGGAGTTTATGGCGAGCTTTTCCTTCAATGAGGGGAGTGACACGGTTCATTTTCGGATGTTCAACAAGACCTATGTGTTGACCATCATGCCAGTGAACCAACTCTTGGGGTTCAATCCTTCGGCCCAAATAAGGAACTTGAGGAACTATAGTCTTGTTCGGGGGTTCAAGCAACAAGCTTTTTAGAGCGAAATCACCTAGGGAGTTGAGGACTTCTACAACAATTTTCGCTCCTCCGAGATCATACATGCGGGGATACGCTACGTCCACTGTGTTTTTKCCCCCAATTTCTTTTCTAGACAAGAATTGGGTAAGATTACGGCGGTGGAACTCTATRTGGTGTGGAGGGCCTTCTATGGGCCATAATATTTCAACCCCACCGAGCCCGAAAATAAGATCAACGGGGGGTTTATTTGGGCGGAGCATTTTCACAAGATCACACACAATGAGGGCAACATGGGAACCATCCAATGTGGTGGTTTGATTTCTTTGCTAGCTTTCCGGATTTTACGGAACCAGGACGTCTTCGCCGGCCTCATCCCTCCATCCACTCATGCTTACTTGGAAAGAGACAAATGCTTTCGGATGAAATTCCTACATTATCATGATAATATGAAAGACATTTGGAAGGTACAAGACATCCCTTAGCTTGGTGCCAACTACCATGTGAGAGGATGACYCGCCCTCCCACAAATGCCCAACACCCTTGGAGGACCCCTCATGGAGACAATACCGKTGGAGGACCTTTATGGGCACGAGCATGAGGCTCGTATGGGTGCTCAACGGGGCGTTCATCAACTCCGCTCCACCACCCACCCCCGAGGAGTTTCATCAACAACAACAACAACAAGCGGAGGATGACCTCCCTTATCAACAACCAAGGCAWCGCCGCCCGAAGCGGCGACCTCGCCCCCCCTTCGACACGGAGGGAGGTACGTCTTCTAACCCTCCTACTTCTTCTACTCCCACTCCTCTTGCTATTAGCCTACCAGAGGAATTTCTTAAACAATTTAAAGATTTAACTACTAATGTGGATAGGCTACAAAGGGMGAACGAGATGGTTTTCGCCACCCCATCCTACTCGGAGTTTCACAACTTCTAGAGGGATGTGAATGAGGGTATTATCCCTCCTTACCTCAACTATCCCAACTCCCCTATTCAATTGCCCGTGAGGAAGGAGTTTACCCCTATTGGCAAGGCCCGGGAACGTTGGATACCAACGCCCCCGGGTACCGTGTCGTGCCTCCCTATGATTATCGTTAAATGGGAGGATGTGACTTTAGAGGGGATCCTGCTTATCCTTATGATCCCGTAGCGGCGGAACGTGATAGGAGGACCGATCCATACTATAATTTTCCTCCCAACTACTACGGTGGTTGGGAACCACATGGTCCTCCTACCACCCTCCGCTACGATTGGGACCTGAGTCGCACTTACACCGAGGAATCTCAACTTGCGGAAGGGCTTGACATGTATAGGTGGCCTCTCCTTCCACCACCACCTCCGCCACCCCGCTCCTAAAATAGGCATGATCGAGACTAGTGCGCATTTGTGAAACTTTGCCTTCCCTTATGGTTGCTTTTTGAACTCCAAGACGGAGTTCAATTCTAGTTGGGGGGGAGAGTTCCACAAATGCATCACTTTTGTTGCTTGGTTGTATTTATTTTGTTTATATTTGATATTTATTTTGTATTAATTTGTTTATTGTGTTTGGAGTTGGTTTTTGCTTATTGGAGTCGTAGCTTGGTTGTGAGTCCGGTTTTGAGGCTCTTGTGCATATTTTGGTTTGGATGCGGCTTTGTAAGTTTCCTCTAACTCCTCCTCTTTATTTATTGTAAATTATTTGGCTAGATTCTAGGATTTTCCTTTATACTTCGAGATAATATCAATTGGGATTATGTGCTTACGGCGTCGTAGGGGTTGCCCCTATGGCGATTTTTATTACATTTGTTTGCACGGCGGTTGTTGGATTCCCCCTTGAGGTTCATTTGTAGTGTCCTTGATTTCGGTCAAGTTGATTTAGAGTTGATAAGGGGATGATAAGGATTGTAGTGTAAATTGTATCTCCAAGTTTTTGCTCTCCCATTGCAATTGTTAACACCTTTACCATCTCAACAATCAAATCCTTAATTTATAAATTATCTTAAGTTAGCAGTTTAGGACCAAAAAAAATATTGAGAAAAAAACAAGAAAAAGATAATTGAAAGTGAATGAAACCTTTGAGCAAGGGATCGGTGAGGAGAGGACTAGTAGCCTTCACCACCAAACTCAATCTCTTTCTTCTTCATTCGCGTACAACAAACACATATTATTGCTCAAAATTCCAAATATTGCCACACCTGCTACGCTACGTAAACTCCCACCACCGTTCCCCGTACATATCCCATTCCACCGCCGTCGCCGCCACCATGCTTACTTCCAAATCACCTCGACGGGGATGTCATCCTCCGATATACCTCTGCTTTCTTATCCATGACGTCACTTTCTCTCTCTACAAAGGTCGATTATTTCTGGCGTTTCAGTGGCTGTTAGAATTGCTGGATTGAATCTTAATTGTATAATGTGATTTTGCCCATCCCCCAATCGCGTAACAATTACCTTGACAACCAACCCCAAATCAAAAACCTAAGATTACCTAAAAATCCCGAAACCCTAATTCAGCAAAAATCTGAATTCAAACCTAACTTATAATCTGATTACAGGACCTGAAACCTTACAACAAACCACACGAACATTGCAGCTCGACCGTGGAGCCCCACACTCTTCACATCCCTTTGTTGCCCCATAGTCGCACATGTGGGGAGCACCGCCCACCACCAACACCGCCACCAACAAACACTCTTCACTCCCTTTGCCTTCATTCCCTTTTGGGCCCATGGGTCGCCACGCGGGCACATCCAATCGGCAGCAAAACCTCCCGTCAAACATCAACAAGACCAACGCGACCCCAAACAACATAAGATGAAATGGAGGCCTAAAAATCCCATGGAAACGGCAACGGAGAAGACGACAGGCAATTTTGGATGAGAAGAAGACCGAAATTGGAAGAGAGAAGTATGCCCCATGTCGAGAAAACATTTAGGAAGAGGCGAACAATGGAAAGCAAATCTACAAAGACAACTATCCGTAACAAAGACCAGGCAAAAGCATAAATACCAGCACCCAGCTAGTTGGAGGGCAATTTCGTCCCGTCACTATCATTATACAGTAACCGCTAAGCCTTCTTTTTCTTTGTAGGATAGGATTAAGTTAGGCTAGGATAGGATTAGGATAGGATAGGATTGGATTTAGGAAATAAATTGAAAAATGCTGATTAGTATGTTTTATCCAGTATTTTTGGGAAATTCCTACATGGTGGCACTGTGTTTTTGTTTTTACACGCACGACAAACTTAACCTTTTCTAATACACATCGTGGCAACTTAAGTTCCTAATTAATTTCACACTGTGGCCATTATACTATAATTAGTTGTTAACATGTTTAATTAATGTTAACTTGTTTTCTAACCTGACTCACTGAAATTACTAACCAAACCTATTCAACTTTAAAATCCCTATTTTGATTTTCCCCTTTTCTTTCCTCTTATTTCCGGCATTCTCGTTTTTATATGCATATTATTCAGATTATAATGAGTTGGTTAATTATCGTAATGGAATGTTGATGATTGACAAATAGAGATTTATTTATAAAGGTTAGAAAAGTGAAGATATTGGAATGGTGGGTTTGGTAAATTCCATATAGGACTAATTATATCTAATTATTAAATTATGTCAGCACCGAAATGCTTTTGAGCTCGAAAAATTAATCTTGAAAGTGCAAGTCGTGACCGATAATTTTCTATTTTCTTACTTCAATTCATATGTGAAGAATGAGTATAAGATTAACAAAACAGATGATGAAAATAATTAAAGCAGAACCAGCAAAGAGAATTGATTTACAAACAAATTTTTACTTTTTAGTCATGTTAGACCTAATTATTAAAAGGATAACTCATACTTCGTATTTTATAATGACAATAGAAAAATGACAGTTTTGAAAAAATAAACAAGACCCTCTTTTAAATTAGGGGAAAATCAAATTAGGAATTTAAAGTGAAATAGGTATAGGTTTAATTTCAGTGAGTCAAGTTAGAAAACTAAGTTAACATTAATTAAATAATGTTAATAGCTGATTATAGGATAATGGCCACGGTGTCTGTAATAATTATGGACTTAGGCCACAATGTTAATTAAAAAGTGAATTGTCGCCGCGTGTAAAAAACAAAAACACAGTGCCACCATTAGAATTCCCTTAATTAGTCTACATTTCTTCCTTTAACACAATAATTTGAGTCAAGCTTTCCTATAACACCTAGTTTAATTTTAAATAGAAATGATTGGAATATTTTATGTAAGTATGTTTTGTTTTATTAAGGGTAAGAAAGTCTTTCTAAGGGGACACCCATTTGCTCCTCCCTTGGTCTATATATAGAGATATCCCTAAATGAAAGAGCGTGTGTGCACCAACAAAAATACCTTACTATTCCTCCGTACTTATGTAGTAGGCAAGTAGGGTCGAATCCCAAGAGACTAACTCGTTCAAACTGGTTGCATTATTCAATAGCCAAGCAGAGTAACCAATAACTGGTTAAACTAATCTAAGACCAAAAACCAATTGAAATAATAGGAAAATTCCAATAATAAAAGCAATTCTAGGTTAAGATTCCCACTAATATAACTATTCAACAAGCAATTCCCTTTAATCCCTTGTCATAATCAAACATCATAGGATGGAGCGCCCTAAAGACTAGTGATTTCTTTCGATCAATCAAAAGCTTCCTAAACAAGCTTTCCTACCTAATTTTCATTGGATTCAACAATTAGATTTAAGCTACACTTAAATTCCTAACAAATTTCATCACTCTACTTTCGTAATGATTTCCATATCTCAAATTTAGAGTTCTAAAATCAATTAAGAATCAACTTCGTTGCAAATCCATCACATTCATTCAAAATTATTCTAATCAAAAGAATGATAATAAAACCAACTTTAGATTGAAAGATTGTCATTAAAGTTGGAAATTGAAATTCATTTGGGGGCAAGTTAATCCATATTAGGTCATCCTAACGTTGAATTTGGGGAAACTTATCACATAGCTATTGATACAACAAAACTAAAGTTGACATATACAAGATTACACTAATAAAGAGAATGAGATGAGAAAAAGCAATACTTGAATCTGTGAAATGTCAAACAATGTTGAAGGTCCAAATGAGAGTTGTGTGCTCAAAAAGGGAGAAGGAAAAGCTTCTTGTACCACCAAACTATTATTGAAAAGTATGATAAAAAATAGATGAAAACTCTATGTAAAACCTATTAAGATGCTAGGAATATGAATAGTTTTCTTCATCAAAGATTAGGCCGAACTGGTTGCGGATGGGCTGCCATGTACTCAAAACTCCAAAAATCAAGTGGCTGAACAGGTTGCGGCAAACTAGGTTGATTTCACAACCAGGTTGGCGGGGATTCCATAAGCAATTTTTGAGCCTTTTTTTCATATAGCGTCTTGAATCACCGTTCTTTGATCAAAACCGATTAGCTTACTGCATCTCCAATAATCAGCAAAGCACCTAAAACCTACAAAAACAAACCAGAAGAGCATAGCAAAGTATAAAGATTCAATAGGCTCTAAAAAGGTTGAAACTAGTGGAAAGAAAATGAAAACCACACAAATTAGCATGATATGAGTATAAAATGCTGTTATCACTAACCTATCATGGATCAGGTCGGCGTTTAGCAGGTTTGTTGACTTTTTCGATCCTTTTCAGGTCGGCTGAGTCTAGAACGGGCCTACCACATTTCCAACCAAAAGTCCGCCATTCAGACTATGAGCTTTTCAGGCCAGTGCCGTGCTTTTGTGCCTGGAAGTCCGCTTTTTCTATATATCCTCTTTCCACTTATTTCCGTATTGTCATTCACTTCTTTCCATTCTCACCTATTTTCCATACTATTCTAGACCATATATGGGTCGAGTTGGGTTTGTGACGTTTCGACCCTTTCGATCTGAGCTTTAGAATCGGGTCTGATCCCCCCAACCTAAATATGAGCATGCACCAATTATACTATATACCCTCCCTTTCCCACTTTATTTGCTTCCTTGTCATTACTCCTTGGTTCACCTCACCGCCTATTTACTCATATAGCTTTTACTGATCATGCGACCGGTCGGTTTGAGTGGGGTTGTGGTTGATTTGGGGCCCATTTTCAGACCGCCGGTTAGAATCGGGCGCTAAACATTCCTGACAAAAGCCCGCCTCATAGACCTATTTCGGCTTTAGCCTGCGGCGGGCTTTTCGCACCTGAAGTCCTTGCTATAAACCATGATTTGTTTATTTTGCTCTAAAATGGACTTTAACAACAATAACAAAATTCAACCAAACATTTGCTAACTCCTCCTTTTTTTAATTTAAGTTGTGTCACTTTTATTTCGGGATTTTTAATTAGTTGTTAATTACAACACCAATTAAAATAAATTCTTACTTTCTTACCTACTTATTATTACTCCTAACCATTAAATTAATTACTCCTTTCAAAGGTCACTTTCATTATGTACCAATTTAATCACCTAAATCTACTCCAAAAAAATTTAGGGGAAATTCCAATGGTAATGATGAGTTTTTGGCAGAATCCCGAATGTATGACATGCTTTTTTTAATTCCCAATGTAATTGATTATTTTAAATTTCATCTCACCGTGATTACATGGGGATTTTTCGTAAAAGTCAGCGAGGCTATTATGCGTTAGAGAATTTGTCCAACACACCTTATTTAGTTCGGGCCACTTTTGTCCTTGTGTCGGGAATTTGAGGTCAAATTAAAAAAAAATTGACCAGATCAATCTCCACTACATACGGGGTTGTTTAATTTCAAGGCATCATATGAGTTCGAAATACTCATTAATGTACTTCGGGTCACTTTATCTTTCATAATTAAATTTGAGGCGGGTTTCGTAAAAAATGATCGGCATCAATCTCTACTTAACAACCTTACTTAATAGAAAAATTACTTATAATCACGGTTTGGGAAGAAATTAAAACTTCATACTTATGGATTAAAAAAACAACATCACTTACCGTACCATGGGATTCGCTCAAACTTATTACCATGGGAATTTCCCAAAAATTTATTCATACATTATTTTTACTTAACTACTAACTTTTTTTACTAATTTACCCCATTTATTTTATCACTCAATCAACTCGTTAAACTATTGTGTCAAATTGTTGGAACATCTAATAAAAAACGAAGGAGTATAAACAAGCGAAACATATGAACTTGTTAAGTTTCAACACTATTAGTCATAAATTCTCAAAGTAGCAAACCACAATACATAAATTGTAATTACAAACACACATAAATATTCAAAACACTTCAACCCAACAACAAGTCTAATACTCAAAGTCTTGAGATTACAATAGTAATCTCCCACAACCATTAATATGAGCATTGCACCAATGATATTTCAATTATACCCCCTCCCTTCCACTTTATGTGCTTCTTGCATTACTCATTTGCACCACCCTATTTACCCATATAATAACTTAATCATGGATGACAGGGTTTGTTGCTGATTTGACCTTTCGGGTGGTCGGCCTAGCAATCCCCTAAACATTCCTCTGACCAAAGGCCCATTAACCTATGTCAGGCTTTTCGAGCCGGTGCGACTTTTTGCGTCTGAATCCTTTTGCTATACAATGGAGTTGTATTTTTGCTCTATATGGAACCTATAACCCACAATAAACACAATTTGCAACCACAATTTGCTACTTAACAAGGAATGTGAACTTATATTAATATCTCAACTATTAAGTCTAAATTTATTAAAGTAGCCAACACCAACTTATATATTGTTTCAATAGTACAAACACACATAAATATTCAAACATTTCAAACCCAAAACTCAACAGTAAATACTCAAAGTTTATTATCTACAATAGTAAAGTCTATTTGAAATTGAATTGAATTTATCAATACTTACACATTGCATCCTTCCTCAGTTCATCCTCTGTCATCATTCATCTTCTTGAAATCAATAAGGCACCGACTTTCAACATGAAAAAAATTAGAATAAATATATTATCACAGTAAAACCAACACAGTTAATAAACAATAAATAAACTACAAACTTAACACAAAATGAAAAAAATGCTACTGTCTCCGTTTCTACTAATTCCAAAATCATTTATACAAATTTACATGCCTTAACTTTTCTCCTATCACGTTTAGCATACTCATATAATATGTAATCTTATCATTTAATGTATATAATCACAATTGAATTAGAAGCCTAACTCAAAACAGTTAAAAGTAAATGGCGATAGTTGTAGTTTAAGCTCACAGTACAAACTTGACAAATGAAGTAATTATTTAATAGTTGTATTAAAATGCACCTTATTTCTACTAAATTGCTAGAGAAACATACAAAATAGAAGTATTGAATCACATATTTGATATTTCGATTTTACTGCAAATAATCTTGCGTGCTCAGAACATAAATATGAGCAACTGCACCAAATGGTATTACCATAACCCTTCCATTTCCAATTATTTCCTTTCTTTCATTTATCCCTTTGCCACCTCATTTACTCATATAGCCCTACATTTGATCATGGTCGGCCAAGTTTGTGTCTGATTTTGACCCTTCGGTCGGCCTAATTTCCCCTGATA